>BPTQ01000005.1:9238628-9478134 GCA_019973895.1 Chrysanthemum seticuspe
TTGTCCTAAATTATCACGATGAACTGATCTTGATCATAATCCCTACTATACCATCAATTTTTGAAGAGGTCGTCGTTTTCTTACCCCTAAGACTTGTACAATATTGGAGTACATTTTTACTGGGCAAGCATCTTTGCGAAGTCCATTGTTGGATTACTTATCTCAATACATAACATCAAAACCAAGACATGATGTGGTATTGTATTCATGAATCATAGGTTACCGCTCAGTACTCACCAATCATAAAGTAAAAATTCGCTGAAAATAGACCGTTTTTGTGAAGTTAAGATATTCTTTGCTATGGTAATAAGTCTTAGTAAACTATATTATGTTAGGTCCGATGTTCGTAGTTATTTGTATTTGTACTACAATTAATTCTCTGATTTCAACTAAACTGACGTTGTCCTTGATCGGATCGATCCATAGGGAGTTCTGGTTAACAAGTTTATATAGTTGTATTAAACAAGGAGTTTGTATAGTTAGATAGTCAACGATTAACACGAACATCTACACAGAAGGAACGTCGAAAATAAAGTCCATCCTACGTATATATTTCTAGGGCTCGTTTAGGCTCGCGAGCCTAAACGAGCCTTTTGTATAGAGCTCGGGCTCGAGCTCGATTATTAAATGAGCCCAAACTTAGGCTCGAGCTCGGGCTCGAGCTCGTTTAGGCTCGGCTCGTTCGAGCTTTTTACCGATCCGATCCCGAGCTTTTCACGAGCGGCTCGGCTCGTTTCCACCCCTACCTGAAATAAAAGCTGCAAGGAAGACACATCTACAAGCACAATTAGCAACTGATAGATTGATATGTTTGAGGAACAAATTATGTTGATATATTTGAACAATTGGTCTTGAGGGATACCTAGCTAGGCTAGTTCCTGTTGCAGTCAAATCAACTTTAGTCTCTTAATTAACATCATGTTTATGTTTATTGATGCTTGTAGCCTGGATTGTATTATATCAAATGATTCTGAATAATGGTATCGTTTCTTATAGAATTGAAGTGTTTTTGCCAGATAAAAGTCGCTTAAAAATGAAATACTAACCACTCATGACTCGCCATTGGATACTAAGTACTTATGTTATGGTGTAGTACAGAACCAAAACTACAATACATAACTCTATTCATTAGGTTGTTACCTGAAGCGTTTCTACGAACGGGTCATTTTTACATGAGGTTATAACATGTTCAGAATCCCCATTCTTTTGCTGCTGGAGAAGTTTTTAACTACCATATCATCCCTAATACTAGTTCTAGTCAAGTAGCACTATTAAATCCTGTTGCAACCTACATAAGGGCGTGTTCTTTGGCCTACTTTCTTCCTTTTTTTTTAAAAATCGTTTGTGCCAACTGGAAGCATCCAGCTCCCAAGACATATAAACACTAATCTAACAGGCATGCGACAAAAGAACAATAAAGCGAAACTGGTAGGCGTTAAACAGTACCAACCACCCGCCATGGCTGCAACCACAATCTCGTCGTGGCTACCCCGCCAGGACACGGGAGTAGAACAAATTATGGTATCCAAGCAACCATATCGGTTCAACAAACACCACACGTACTGTTGATTGATAAAAACATAATTAACAAGTTGAACAAATTAAGATCCATGAAATTAGTACAAAATATTCATAAGAATAGCCAAATTCACTAAAGATCCATCAAATACAGTCTCTAAAACCGCTAGCACTTAAACAATATCGATGTCTAGAATTATCACCAACCCAAAGAAAAACACAATTAGCACTAAAACAAAGAGTTGAGGTGTTTATCTTACCTGAAGCTGCAACAACAATCACCAATCAATTGAAAGTATATAAACCCCGGTTATATGAATATACAAACCATAGACACAATCAAAATTTCAAAGTGTTTGAAGCAGTAATAGATTATACGTAACAAAAAGCATGGGACACACAAAATTTAGGAAGAGAAACGGCTAGTCGTTTTTTTGAGAAGTGATTTGAATAAGAAATATTTCTGAGTTTCCTTCACCAAGAAGATACCAAATGCCCAGAAAGTGGTAGAACTTGACCACTTAACCGGCTTTATTAGTATTTTACTAAGGAATATTATAGCTTAGTAAACTGTATTATAGATACTAAACGAGTACCCGCGCTTAGCGGCAACGGTGTCTAGTTTTCTGCAAAATTCCGACGACCCATAAGTTTAATTTCTTTCAACAAATTGTATTTGTAGCGTCAGAGAATTATTTTCGAATAACTATAATTCTGATGTGTGGTTGCATAGCAGCATAAATATACCTTTTTCAAGAAAATTATGTGGAGCTGATCTAAGTGTGGAGGTATATTTCTAATAGGATTGTTTTAACTTTTAAGTTATTAAGATTTTAGTTATAATAGATTGCATTACAAAAAGTAACGGTATTATGTTGTAGGCAATATTATATTGTAGTTTAGAGGTATAGTCAACGTGTGTGACCGTCTTTTCTTGTTTTGTTAGTAATTTAGTAAGTGATAACTATTTTTTACATGTGTAGCGTTTATTATTTGGTGCATGACTTTGTTTAGGGTACAAATAATTATCTTGTACTATCAATTTGCATAAATATTTAAGCATTGTTCAAAGCTATTTGTTTATGGTACAAATAATTATCGCTAAAAATAACAATACTATTTAATTTTTGTGATTCTAATAAACTTACATAACATTATTGATATACCGGACAAAGGGCTATACAATATATACTAACTTTTAAAAGATGATTCATATATGCTAGTCCCTTAAGTGGTGCAAGACCAACATTTTTCAAAATAATATTATACAAATGACATGTACATGTGTCAAAGCAAAATAAACAACAAAAAACTACAATTACTTTGTCTATCATTTTTCCAAATTTGTCACGGGTTCCAGAACTACTTCATCATTTCTCATATAATTTGTCACATTTGAAACCTGGTTCGACCCGGGTGGTTCAACAGCTCCAAACCTTACTCGTAACCAGTTTTCAAATGATATTCCCTTGTATCCGACTTCCTTTCTCTTTTCCTCGTCAAAACATGCCCATTCCTTGCGTTTGAGCCAGTTAGGATCGGGGAATTCTCCCCCATCGCTGATATTGCGGTTTGGGTCGCATGTAGGCCATGCTATGGTGAATTCATCAGACATCATAGCTGGTTCATAAAAATGAAAAGTCCAATCAATCTCAGTGAACCACTCGTTTAGAATATTATGCCCTTGCAACCACTTTTTCATGATAAGTTTTTCGTCTTCCCAGCACCACCAAACTTCTGCAGCCTCTTTTATTATTCGAATGAGATGATGTCCTCCTCCATTGCCTAGCTTTTGAAAAGGAGAACACGTAGGCAATGTAACTTTAGACCCACCAATCAAAGAGGTTTCATGAGTACAACAGTGAAGTTTCCCAGTAACAACATAACTTGGAACCGAAGGCCGGACATCATCATCTTCCCCTTCGCTGTTGTTATCATCACTTGACTCGGTTTCTTGCAAATGGTCAATCCTCCTTTGTTACTATTTCATCCGGCTCATGGCATAGATTTTTGTCCAATTTAAATTCTATCATATCACCATAGTATCCCAATAAGTTGAGGAGCGGTTTACCAAGAATCAAACGTTCCCTTATATTTTCCTCCATGTCCATAACCACAAATTCGGGGGCAGAAAAGAATCTATCGACCTTAACACAAGTACCAACTGTAATTCCTAACGGAGTAGCCTTGGTATTATTTGCCATTTCAATCATGATATCCGTTTTCCAAAGATGAGTTGATTTGAGTTTTAAGAATATGGAAAGTGGCATGATATTTACGTTAGATCCAACATCTACTAACCCCAAGATATCATAATTCCCAATTGAACATGGAATGACTAGCCCGTTTGCGCTAATATCCTTAACTAAAAACAAAACGCTTTCTGACATGTTTATACTTTCTGAGACATAGTTGAGCCGTAACTCTGGGAAATAGCTACGGCGTAACCGATCCTGGTTGTCGACAATCGCTTCTTCAAAATTTTCTGTTGTAGATTTGCACTCCTCAATCACTTCCTTTGAATTATTATCACCAAAAACGGCATTGCACACTACCATAGGTTTGGTCCCCTCAGGTTCAACATTACTCATCTCTATCTCTGCACTAAGCTTTTCAACCATGGTTTCAAGTTTTTTCAGGGTTTCGTCGTGCCTGGAAAGATTCTTATTTCTGTTTTCCTGGAAATCACTTAGCTATTTATCTTGTTCTTTTTGCTTCTGGGCTGAATTTTCCAGGAACTTGTTTATGGTTTCTTCAAGGTTGGCTTTTTTTTTCTCCATAAGGCCCGCGGTTGTAATTTCCACGATATCCATTATTATTTCGATTATCTCCGTATAACGATCGATTTTCTCCATATTTAGCTTCTTCGATTATGCTTTCTTCGTTAACGTGAGGAAAATACTTAATGAGATGTCCTCCCCCGCATCTTTCACAACCTACTTGAATGGCATGAACGGTTTCTCTTACTTTTAGCATATCTCGACTTAGATTTTCAATTTTGCTAGCGATAGCTGCAATTCCGTCAAAATTTTCGCCTTGGTTTCTTTTGCTTCCTCCATCGTGCCAGTTTTGGGAGTGATCAACCATTTTTTGAATGGCTTCAATTGCTAAAGTAGGAGTCCTGTTCGGGATTGGTCCTTGATAGTCCAACATCTGTCTTGTAGTTATGTTGATTCCTTTGTAGAATATGTTGACTTTTTGCTGGTTGTTCAGATCGTGTGTAGGACATTTGTAAAGGAGATCGTTGTATCTATCCCAGGCTTGATACAACGTTTCATCGTCTTCTTGCTTGAAATTATGGATTTCCAAAAGCTGGTTAGATATCTTTAACGGAGGACAATACCTTCGGATGAAGTGCTTCTTTAGTAGTGCCCAAGTATTAACTACCCCGGCGGGCAATCTTTCGATCCATCTTCTGGCGGCTCCAGTAAGAGTCATGGGGAATACCCTAAGCATAACAGCGTCATGAGACACACCCGGAATGTTGAAAAGGATCGCGATATATAAGAAATTTTCAACGTGCTCATACGCATCTTCGTCCCTGTTTCCTGAAAAAGGGTTAGCACGAAGCTC
Source organism: Chrysanthemum seticuspe (assembly GCA_019973895.1). Lineage (NCBI taxonomy): Eukaryota > Viridiplantae > Streptophyta > Magnoliopsida > Asterales > Asteraceae > Chrysanthemum > Chrysanthemum seticuspe. The sequence continues at coordinate 9,243,720 of BPTQ01000005.1, forward strand.
CCTCCTAAATTGGTCTTTAATCTCGAAACGAACATCAGCTCCTATTGCCGGTCTTACAAGCCCCGGCCCTTGTTATTCTCTTGTCAACGCCAAATATTCCTCAAGAGTGAGGTCATCAATGTTAACAACTTCCATGGTACCTGAAACTTGAAAAGTGATCGTGAGAAAAAAATTTAAAACAAAATGAAAATGAAAGACTTAATAGTAATCCTAATATAACTCTCCAGCAGCGGCGCCAAAAACTTGATGCAGATTTTACTGACCAGGTTTTAATATTTATAATTACTCGTTATACCTATGGTCTACCCTAATGCACTAACGGGCAGTGTACCCGGTCGTATGTAGTGTAGTATTCGGTAAAACCGAGGTCGTCCAAAGATTTATGTGTGTGGGTCAATACTAAGTCTAGGTGTCACAGATTTTTATATGATTTAGATAGGGAATTAACTAATTAACTACTAAAGGCAAATGTGTGATCAATAGAGGAGAGTGGTGCTAACCTAGTTACTCATCCTAGCTAGTAATGTCTACTTCTAATTACTTCAGGTGGGGTCAAAGTCGAGAGGACAACATTTGGTCAGTTCGCCCTAACCTATCAGCAAAGATGCCACCACTGGAGAAGTCTGATGTCCCTTCATAAGTTCAGTTGTTCCAGGTCCCCTAAGCCAAGTCATTAAGTTCAGCTACATGCTAGACTTATAATAGTGTGTTCTCGGGCGCTAGCATCTTAGACACTCACCCTCTAATTCTTAAGTTCATCCAAACGGTAGGTGATCAGTTGGTCAAATCGCACAAGTAGAAAGGGTCGTCAGTTGGTCATATCTTACCCTTCCCGTCTCAGTCCGCTCACTTAGGGTCAGTTGGTCATATCTCCTAAGCAATTGGCCTCTACCGCCATTCAAAACTACCGAAACAAAGGTAGCTACCAATAAACTATGCATGCATACACTTAGAAATAATTATATGGAAGTAAAGTAAACGCAGACAAAACAATTAAGGAATCATACATATTAACCATACAAATCAATTCAATATTTAATGTTACGAAATACACGAATCGAAAGTAAAGAAAAGACAAAAAGCTAATGCTTATCGTAGAGGAATGATTTCTCCCTTGGAGATAGCTCCGTATGCTCCTCTAGACCTGCCTATGGCTTCTTCTCACGTTCTCAGAATGTTGTGTGTGAAATGGGATGCTTTGAAATGCTGGAAATCGTGGGGTATTTATAGGCCAGGTCTTGGTTACGGCGTAATTATAAAAAGATTTACGCCGTAATCCTCTAATCCTTCGTAAATTGCACTAGATCTGCTGGTTAAGGCGTAACCTTATAAGTGGTTACGGCGTATCTTCAATAAATCTTGGTTACGCCGTAGTTTGATGCATGAGTTACGGCGTAATTATCAGCGGCGCAGAACCTCATTTGACCTAATATGGTTACGTCGTAATCTTTGGGGAGAGTTACGCCGTAATCTTCTGATAAGTTGGTTTTCTGAGCCACGCTTTAGTTACGACGTAATGTGAGAGATGAGTTACGCCGTAACTTCTTCAAAGTGAGCATACTATGATAAATCTTCAGTAAACTCTCCAATTCGGCGTCTCTTTAGCTTCAATGCTCGTAATTTACCTGAAAGTGGAATATAATGGAAAACAAGCGTAAATCCATATAAATGATATAAATTACAAGTATTATCGGGGGAAATTGACACTTAATATTCAAGATAATTTGATGTTATCAGTATAACGAGTAATTATAAATATTAAAAGCTGGTCAGTAAAACCTGCATCAGGGTTTGCGATTCATGATCGTTTGATTCAAGTGGTTGCAAACAATGTATGTTTTCGTTTAGGTTTAAGTTAATTAATTACATGTGTTTGATCTATGCTTCCTTTGCCATGATACAATAATTTCAAAAGTCGCATCATACGCCTTTAATATGGTGTAATTAATTATCTAAAAGAGATGATTTGCACATTTCATAAAATGATTGAGACACTTCAATTAATTATGTTTGAACATTTATATCCTTACATGGGTGAAAGTGTTGTTGAGTTTATGATATATAAAATAAAATAAAACATAAAGACATCAAGAGTACACAGCGGAAGACTTAAGATCATAACAAATAAATTAATTAACTGAAAGTATGCGTAACGTACCTCTTGCGAATATCAAATCCCTCGAGCAAAGCAAAACCACCCTCGAGCAAAGCAAACCAAAGAAGTACTTAATGGTGTAAGAATAATGTCTTACAACCACGTTCTTGTACACACGAATTAACCAAACGAATCAAGCGATTGCTATATCTAACACAAGTCCTCGTTTAAGAAAAACGAAACCAAACTCCCTTACTTTGGGGTGTTCGGCCGAATATGGACTAGAGAGAGGAGATGAGAGATCTAGGGTTAATGCAATGCACAAGTATGAAAAACCCTAGACCCTACCCCTCCTTATATACTAGTAGGTAAAACTTAGAGGACAAGTTAGGGGAATTAGGGCCTTGGAGAAGCCTATGGCCGGCCACCATCAAGAGCCCAAAGCCCATCCCATAACTTTTCCAAGTTTCCATTTCTAGTCCTTCTCTTTTCCATTTTTAACGGTCGTTAGTCATTTTTCCGTTAAATACATAACGATCGTTAACCGGACTTAATGTGTAATAATTAATCGTAAACATAAACATTAATTATTAACTTTAATTCTCATTCGCTAATGTGTGCAATCCCGTGGTCACGAGTTCGAATCCGGACATTCACATGTTTGTAAATATATACATTTCCAACAAGTGTAAGGATAACTGTAAGAGTATAAATGTCCGAACACAATTAATTAAAGTGTCTCAATTATTTAATGAAGTATGCAAATCATCTCCCCGCATAAAAATTAAATCATGATTGATTGTTTGCATGTCTACCCACTTATTACTTTCATCCACAATTTCATCTCTTTCCATCTACCCACTTATAATAATTTCGCATGGTTAATAATTGATGTACTTACACTGATGTAAAGTTGATGTAAATTACTTATAAATGGGCCCAGCATGTTTGAAAAAGCAATTTACATTTGGAAGAAAGTTGATGTAAATTACTTAACACTTGCCAAAAAAAAGTTTAAAAATACCGACAATTTACAACTGTAAAATCGAAACCAACATAAGAAACCGTGTTTTAAACATTGAATTTTACTTGCCCGGAGAGCCACATATAGGTTGTGCTCTTAAATGGCTAAATAGACACTGAAAAAAATTACAAAACAAAGCTACATATTGTGTGTAACCGTGAAAATTTGATTTGTGAAAATGCATAGCAATATTTTCTTTACATTGTGTCGGGAAGATGGTCGTACAAAAAATAAATTCAAAACTAAAATAATAGTTTCATAAAAACTTGTGTAGTGTTTGGTATGTTGTAATCAAAGTTGTAATGGAAAAGATTATTACGATTGTAGTGAATAAATGTTGTTTGTTTACATTTATAGAATGTAATGATTCATTACAAGTAATGACTCATTACGCCAAAACCATTACTTAGGGGCCCCCTACTTTTTTTTCATTATATCTTGTAATGGAATAAAATTACATAAAACTCCATCATTAATTAACCACATTAAATAAAATTTCTATCATTAATGGGTATTTTAGTCTTTTTATTATCGATTCCATTATGTCTTATCATACAAACCAAACATGATTAATAACTACAATAAATCATTACATTACACTCTTCATTCCATTACATCGTTTATTCCATTCAATTGACATTTCATTTCGTCCTACTAAACAAACCTGGTGGGTCAATAAAAGAAAAAAAAAAAAAAAGAGATAATGCAAAGAAAAGAAAAAAAAGTAAACACGAAACAACAAATGGGTTTCTTACACACAAATAATAAAATAAAATTATATTTGACATTTATATTATCTTCGTCATTTTCTTTTCAAGGCAAAACATATTATCTTCATTCTTAAACAATTCAATAAAATCAAAGAAACGCACATCCTCACCAAAATCACATTATGAAAATTAAATCAGCAACCACTTATCAAGCCTCACATTTTGTAAAAATCATCATCGTCCTCTTTGCATTAGATCCATTTATAAAATCAGGAAAAGCAAAAACAAAGTAAAAAAGAAAATCAAAATTTCTCTAGTTCATTATCTGAAGAAAAAAAATAATAATAATAATAATAAAGTTTGATATAAATCCACTTTCATTCAGTGACATTTGAAAAGATGGAATAAAACTAACAATTGCATTCAATGATCAAAATTCAATAGCTTTAACTATCAACCTACAAAACAATAAATATGACGTTAGTTGCAAATATATTTCTTTTTTCTTTTTTTTTTTCATATTCAACATAAAAAGGACTACCAGGTGCTTTTCGTAATTCTTTGATCATAATGTACAAATTATTGTGCAAGTGTGCATTGAATAAAAGGCTAATATGTAAAACTACAAACCTTCAAAAAAGAAAAAAAAAAAAAAAAAAAAAAAAAAAAAAAAAAAAAAAACAGTGAAAAGAAAAAAAAAAAAAAAGGAGAAAGAAGAAGTGGTGCAGAACAAGGTGTTATTAAATGTGTGGTGTTGGCCTTGTTTGTGGATCTATAATCAAAATATACCGAAATACAAGAAAAGATTACACTTTATAAACGTAAACTACTTTTCATATATAAAATATGTCATACTTGTTCATACATAATTCCTATCTATTTATACATACTGAAAAGATACAAATGAACCATTGTGTTGGTTCAGGGGATATGGCAGTTACTTCATAACTGTCATACAACCGTTTTTTTATATAACTGCTTCAGTTGACTTTTTAAAGTCTAACTTGTTTGGTTGACTTTTGTTGACTGGGTCGTAGTGGGTTGTGATGGGTCAGAGTGGGTCAATGGTGATTAACCCAATATTATCCCCCTTAATCACAATCGTCTTGCCGTAGATCTTCAGTAGTGCTTGAAACTGCCAATAAGAGGGTTGGTTCTAAATCTTCTTCGATGAGGTTTGTCTCTTCTTGTCTTTGATATCTTCGATCTCTTTTATGGCAATGTGAGGCATAATGTCTATATTCATTGCAATTATAACACTTTACTTTGCTAAAATCTCTAGGCTTTTGCGTTGCTTCATTATAATCTTGTGAAAATTTTCCTTCTTTGTCATGATTTTGGCTATGTGGTGGAATGTATCTTCCTCTTCCTTGATTATGTCTTTGAGCATTGTTGTTGTGTTTTGTAAACAATAGTTTATCTTGATCTTGGAATGTTCTTCCTTTCTTTGCCTTTACTCTTTCTTCGAAGGTTTTCAATCTACCAATAGCTTCGTCCAGAGTCATTTTATCTAGATCGGAGTATTGCTTTATGGATGCGACCATGTGAATGAATCTTTCAGGCACATAATTCAGCAATTTTCGTACGCGAGTTGATTCATCAAGTGTTGATCCAAGACTTGTCATCTTTGAAGTAATACTTGTCATCTTTGCGGTGAATGAATCGATAGTGTCATCATTTTCCATTTGCAATATCTCAAATTCGGATTTGAGTGTTTGTAGTTTTGCCTTTTGCACTTGTTCCACTCCAATATTTCTAGTCATCAATGTATCCCAAACTTCTTTTGCGCTTTTGCTATTTGCTACTTGTAATGTCATTTCTTCCGATAGTCCTTGGAATAGGTATGCCATTGCAGTCTTGTCTTACTTTTCATCCATTTGAGTTGTAATGGTAGGCTCAATCGTTTCCCATAGACCATTTTCTTGTAAAATGATCTTCATTCTTATCGACCATATCATATAGTTTGTTGCCTTTAACAAGGGACATTGGAAATAGGCTGTCGATCCCATCCTCTTAGTTTTATCATTGTTCGAACTATTACTATTATCGTCTTCTTTTCCCATAATTATTTTTTAAATGTCTTAAATCTAATAAAAATACTTTTATAAAACTTTGTTAATAACTTTATAATTCCTAAAAAACTTAACAATTAAAACCTAAAACTTTTAAACCTTTAAAACTATATAAAAAACCTAAAAACTTAGAAATTTCAATCTTATAAACCGTAAACTTTATTTATTTCTTATTTTAAACCTAGTAAAACTTAAAACTTGTTTCTTACCATAAACCAAATAAGAAAACTCTTTAAAAACTTGTAAACCTTAAACTTTATATATTTCTAATCTTAAACCTAATAAGAAAAAAAAACTTAAAACCTGTTTCTTATCATAAACCAAATAAGAAAATCTTAAAAACTTGTTTCTTACCATAAACCAAATAAGAAAATTTGAAACTTAAAAAAAAACTTTAAAACTTTTCTTATCATAAACCAAATAAGAAAAAAAACTTTGAAACTTAAGAAACTTAAAACTCTAATACACTTTATAAACTTAAATCTAATAATACTTTAAAACTTAAACTAAATTTTTTCAAATACAAAACTATATATATAAATACAAAAAAATAAAATAGAGGGTGTGATTTTGAAAAATATGAAACCTGATGGGTAAAAAAATACCCTTTGTGCGTTTTAAACTTTGTACAGGTTGATGTTTTTTATTTTTACGCCTCTTCTTATTTCTTCTAAGATAAAACCTTCTCCTTATTCTGAGAAAAAATTGCCTCCTGATCCTTTGATGGTTGAATGCCTGTTTGTATGGCTTTGTTAACCACTTCTCCTTGTCTTCTACGGTTGGTGTTGTTCTTTGCGAGCACTAATAATCCTCCAATTGAAACCTAGGGTTTCGGATGATTTGGGGGTTTTCTAATCCGTGAGAAGTTTAATGATTAGAGTATGCAAATGAATCAATTGGGTCTCAATTGATCCTTCTGGGCTCGATTCCTTTTATGAACAGGTGTGTTTTGTTCTTTTTTGTGAATCGTATTTTTCTGCCCTCTTTGATGACTTTGGTATATAGTTTTCTTTCTTTTTGTTCTTGATTTGATTCGACTGGGTTTTTGTAAAAATGATTTGCCGAGACTCAGTGGTGTCTCGATTCAAAGAACAGTGTTTGAAAAGCCTTGGTATATGATGATTTGTGGCTCTGATACCAATTGTTGGCCTTGTTTGTGGATCTATAATCAAAATATACCGAAATACAAGAAAAGATTAAACTTTATAAACGTAAACTACTTTTCATATATAAAATCTGTCATACTTGTTCATACATAATTCATATCTATTTATACATACTGAAAAGACTAACAGGGTACCAGCGCAATGCTGCGGCGGGTACCCGATGACTAATTTTGTGGCGAGCAAATGTTTTCCCTTAAATCAAAAACCTTAGGGGTGTTCATCGGTTTGATTATTGGGTTGTTTGGTTTATTCGATTCGGTTAGTTCGGTTAATTTCTTTCTGAGTTAACCCAAAAACCGAACCGAATTCAAATTTAATTAAACTGATCTGAAAACCGAACTAAATAACGTGAATTATTTAATTTTAATTATTTATTTAATTAATTATATAAAACTTTAGCATAAAAAAAGTTCAAGCCTAAAAAATGTTATTTTATATACTATGAAAGAGTTTTAACTTTTTTTATATAAATATATAAAAAGATATATAGATTATGTGAATTCAGTTTTTGGTTTATTGTGCCAAAAACCATAATTGATCCGAGAACCGAAAATTTATTTCAGTTTGGTGCGGTTTTGGCAAACTCGGTTCAGTTACAAATTAGGTTCGATTTTTTCGGTTTCGGTTACAAATTAGGTTCGACTTTTTTTGCTTCAGTTCAGTTTCAATTTTCGGTGTTTGTAAGTGAAAAACGAGTTCTACACACCCCTAAATACCCTCTTTAAGAAAAAGCCTAAACAACTATTTTATATTAACACCTTAAAATGTGGTCCGAATTTTCGTGTCCCTTTTCCAAAATCCAAATCAAATCCAATATTGAGGACCATTAAGGGTGTGTTTGGGTTTGCTTATTGAAAATAAATTATTTCTTTTGAAAATGGATAATCAAATAATCAGCTATTACAAAACGTAGTTATAAAATATAATGTTTGAATTTGATTATTCTGTTTGATATCGTAATAATCAGATAATCAGTTTTTTTAATGTTTGGAAAATCAAATTATCCATTGACTAAATCGGTAAAATGATGGACAACCTTACTAATTATTATTTTTAACTAAACATTTAATAGGTAAATCACCAAGATCAGCTTTTTATTACCTTTAATCGTTTTTCTTAAAGTTTCATGATATATCCATTGGATACAGTGGACCCTTTTTATTAATTGGGTCAAAACACTTGTAATAGACCAATGAGTTATTAGGTTATATTGTATTTATTTTATAGATCTTCAACATAATTTTATACGGGTCCTGCTATTCTTACACCAATTCCACTAAAATAACCTTAGTCAAACTTTTTGTTTTAAGTTTTTCAAGTAAAATCTTTAGTTTGAGTAAAGTCAAAAATATTTTTATATCGAAAAAAAAAAAAAAAAAAAAAAAAAAAAAAAAAAAAACAACTGGCACCAACACTTTCAACTTTCATTTTCTCCCACACACAGGAGTTATAACATCTTCTTCCAATTTAATATTTTCTTTTTCACATCAAAGAAGCATAAAATACTTTCAAATTTAAGAACAAAATTTGTATAATAATACTTTCATATAATATCTTTTAAAACATTCATGAAAAACAGAAATCATAATCTTATGTTTATAAAGATCACCAAAAAACGATCTGATGTTTAGATATATCTAGATAGATGCTCGAATCTGATGGTGGTCGTCATGAACGTTGATGGGGTTGTCGTTACTCCGCCACCACCATCATCACCTCTACCTATCGTTACTCCGCCATCTGTCCGTCAACACAGATTGAGATGGTGATGGTGGTCTAAGGTGGTCAACGGTGGGACCAGGTATTTCCGGCGAGAGGTGGCCACAACACAATACAACATTGAACTATATATTTCCAGCGAGAGTGGTCACATATATTATTCGGTTCTAAATGTTAAGTTTATGCTTTGATTGTTCTTCTTTTAGGTGTTTTTATAGTTGACCAGGAAACAAAACTGACACATAATTAATATGTGCATTAATGAGGTGTTTTCTTTGCTTAATATGTTGTATAATATGCATATGTGGTTGTAAGTCTGCAATTTTGTGCTTTAATGCATTGTACATCATGCTTTATTACTTGCAAGTCTGAAAGTCTGAAAATTAAATAGGAGAGAGAGTCGTTTGTGCATTATAAGTAGTAGTGATACAAATGAACCATTGTGTTGGTTCAGGGGATATGGCAGTTACTTCATAACTGTCATATAACCGTTTTTTATATAACTGCTTCTGTTGACTTTTTAAAGTCTAACTTGTTTGGTTGACTTTCGTTGACCGGGTCGTAGTGGGTTGTGATGGGTCAGAGTGGGTCGATGGTGATTAACCCAATATGTGGTACGGTGTGTGATAAGAAAAAGAAAATGGTCCCACAGGAATAGAGCAAAAGGCACCTATTTTATGCGGTATGGGTACAAGGGTGTACAATCGTAGTTTGATTCTTAAATCTTGAAACAAACAATTATAATGGGTATGAATGTCATAGTTTGATTACGAAACCATCACACCAAACAGCTTCTTAATGACTATTAAAATTCGGATGTGATAATTTTACCCTTTAAAGGTGGGTAGGTGGCAAGGTTTTATAGTGTCTTTTCATCTATACCTACTAGCAGGGTACCCGCGCGATGCGGCGGTGAGTACCCTGTGACTATATTTTCTGACAATGTAATGTTATGCGGCCATACTTTTATTAAAGAACTAAATTACAAATAACAATAACTTTAGTTTTGACCGTGAAAATAATTCATCTCCTGTTTACTGAAGCTACCACAAACAAAATTTTGATTCTTTCCTTCAGCACAATCACCCTTCGTCAATTTTGGAGCCGACTGACCCAGTTTGACCCCCATGTTGCAATGGTGGCGACTTGATCGGCGCAACAACGACCGAACCAGTCGACCGACCACTGCGGGCAGTCTAATGGATTTATTTTTAAATGCTTGGCTTAGTAGTTTGATTAGATTGTACATTATGGTTAAATGGTTGTATATTTTAGTGAAGGGTAAATTAAATAGTGTATTAATTGTATGTGTTGAATAATGTTTTTTAGTTATATTTGTGCTTCAAATAGTTTGTACATTGTGTTTTATAAATTATACTTTTTTTCAAATAGGTGTTTAAATATGACATTAATTACAAATGTGGACTAGTCAATATGTGTAAGTGTTTATGCATAAAGTAATTGTACATATAGCTTAAGTAGTTATATTTGTTAAAAATCTATATACGAAAATCTTAAAAAATTAGAAGAGAGATGATTATCCTTCCATTATAAGTAATATAAAAATACTGTATATAATAAGGGTTTTACCCTCCTACCCTACTTTTTACCAACCTTAACTTCTAGCTCAGTGCATTTGATAGTACAAAATAGTTTTTATCCGTTTATATTTCGTATTTTTTGACAATTTAATACATTTGACATGTTTAAGTTTATATTTTTTATCCGTACTTTCAGTTTCACAATTTTATAAAAAAACGTTATTAGATTTTTTTTTAAAAAATTAAAAACAATGGGAGTATTACGTGTATTTTAGGGGTACATATAGCCTTTCCCATTTAATAAATGAAAAGAAAAAAAAATTGAACGACACCTTATTGTCAACGTCAGCTTTTTAATGCATTTAACACATGTATAGTACCCCACAACATTTATTTTCAAAAGGGGTTGATACTCGCACCATTTTTTCTTATACTTTCACTACAATGTTACACACCTAATGCACATGTTACAAGGTGAGATATGCATAATAGTGGTGCAAGGATAAAAAATAGTGGTGTGAGTATCAATACCCTTTTCAAAAGCTTGTCAAGAAAAATGTTAACCACCATTAAAATTCGGATGTCACCATCATGCAATTGGGCATGGCAAGCTTTTATGGTGTCCTGTGATCGTTTTTACTATAAAAGATTGTTTTACTTGAACTCAACCCACCCTCATCTCACACACACACAATGAGCAACAACAACAACAACAGCAAACAACCGCTAGACTCTGATGGAATTGGTTTGGTGAAAAGGTTGTCCAGATATGTCAAACCGCGGGAGAAAAATGATAGCTTGGGCATTTCTGGAACTAATAAGCCAGATGTCACTACGGGAAATCTATCTCATTCAGATGAAGCATCCACTAGAACCCCGAGCATTGACCGTATCGCAGATGTCAACGAGACTATAGTCTTTCTTCTTGATTGTGCAAAAAAGGAGAAATTTTTGCCAAGCAACGTTTACTACTTATTTGCAAGCCTTCTAGAGTTCTTAGAGATCATAGCGAAAGTTCATTCGAACCTCAGCTGGTCTCTATAGGACCTATTGATGAGTGTGTAAATACTCATCATTTTTGGTTAAATCTGAACTGCAAAACGTTTAAAAATGCTCAGAAATGCATCAAAATACTGAAAATATCTCAAAATTGCATTTTATATGTTTCAGATGCAAAATGTTTAAAATCAGATGAAAAATGAGCTAAGTTTGCATAATTGGCAGTTTCAGTCCCCCAAGTTTCAAAAGTTGTCAAAAATAGTCCCTGAGCACTTAATCTCAAAAGAAAAATCACCAAAGGTCCTTTTAAAATCATAACTTGTCAAAATTAGTCCTTTGGTGAAAAATATCAAAAGTTTCGAGAAATTACAAATTTGGTCCTTCAAGTTTAAAAATTGGCAAAAATGGTCCTTGGAAATTTGAAAATGTCAAGTTTGGTCCTTTTACTATTGGAGCTTGTCACTTATGGTCCCTTGGAACAACTTTGCATAATTGGCAGCCTTGGTCCTTGTACTTTCAGAAAATGCAAAACAAGCCCTTGTATTAAAACCCTTGGCCTTGTCAAAACTGCCCATTGGACCCCTGTCATTAACCCTTGTGACCCCCTTCATTTGACCCCCCCTTTAATATTAAACCCCGGTCAACCCATAAGTCAAACAAACACCCCCGCGCCTTTTTCTCTTCTCCCACCCACTGCTTCTGCAACACTCAACATCCATCCCCCCAGCTCATCCTCCACTCTCCTTGTCCCCCCCACCTCACCAAACTCCAAGAAGCATTAAATGCATCCCTCTCCAACTCACTCAACCCCCAACTGGCAAAATGCGTTTTGGCGCCAAAATATGATCAAATGGCTAAAATCTTCTCAAGCCATCCAATGGTCCAGATATCAAGTGTGTTGGGATATGAAAGTGCTGAAGATATCAAAGTACTGAAGATATGAAAGTACTGTAAGCTGCAAAGTACTGCTAAAGACAGAGTCAAAGTACTGCAAGATAAAGTCAAAGTACTGCTAGAACAGAAGAACTGTTTTATTCGTTTATGGAAAGTATTGTATTCCATGATTAGATTACTTGTCGTAAAAGGTTATCAATTGTAAACCGACTAGGATATCCTTGAGCCTATAAAAGGACTCCTAGATTGGCATTAGAGATACGATTTCAGAAAAAGAGTTTTAGAGTTTACGAATTAAGAGTTTAGAGAAAAGATCGATTATCTTAGAGTTGTATTAGAGTATCTGCATAATAAGCAGATTTAAAGTTTGTTAATAAAGTTTTTCTTCTTAGCTTTGTTAAGTAAATTCCGCGTACTTAATAAAGATTGCTCAGTGTTTCTTTGTTAATAACTTAGGATTTATCCGAGGTTATTAAACCTTAACAAGCTAGTTAAGTTAGTTTGATTAAAGTATATCGATCCAACAAGTGGTATCAGAGCTTGTGTGGAAACTCTGACTAGGAAGAAACCCTACAATATCCAAGATGTCGACTGAAGCTGTTCCACAACCCTCAATCACCTCACTCAGAATTCCAATTATCAAAAAGGGAGAATATGATCTCTGGTGCATGAAGATGAGGCAGTATATTGCCATTACAGACCATGCTCTGTGGAATGTAATTGTGAATGGGAATGAAGTTCCTCAAGAACCCATTCAAGTTGCTGGACAACCTCTTGCACCAAAGGCAGTTTTACCAGCAGCAACCATAAGGAATCAAGAGAAGGCTCTAAACATTCTCTTGTCTGCCATTCCAGATGGTCATCTTCTCAAGTTTCATGATGCTAAAGATGCTAAGCAGCTTTGGGCTGCTCTCAAGACCAGATTTGGAGGGAATGAAGCCTCTAAGAAGATGCACAGAAACTTGCTGAAACAACAGTTTGAAACTTTCACAGTTGGAGAAAGAGAGAGTCTTGATGCTGCATATGATAGGTTCCAGAATCTTCTCAACATGTTGGAGTTATACAAGGCACAAGTATCGGTTGAGGATGCTAATTTGAAGTTTCTAAGGAGTTTGCCATCCACATGGCATGTGATTGCTACTATGATCAGAGGACAACAAGGATTGGATGTTATGGACTTTGATGATCTCTATCATCAATTGAAGGTGTATGAGCATGAGATGAGTGGTCAACCAAATTCCAAATCTCACAGTATAGCTTTTCTATCATCTGAAAAGAAGAACAGTACTTCCAAAAGTACTGCTTCTCCTCAAAGTACTGTTCCTCAAAGTACTGCTGTCTACAATCCCCCATCATATGCTCAGCAGGCCCCACCATCTACCACTTTGAACTCAGATGAAGTTGTGTGCTCTTTCTTTGCACAACAAGCAAGCTTACCTGTCACTTATGAAGAGGATCTAGCACAGATTGAAGAAGATGCACTTGAAGAAATTGATATCAGGTGGCAAGTTGCTTTGATCACTGCAAGGATCAAAAAGTATATGAAGAAGACAGGCAAAAATATTGATTTCAAACCAAAACAAGGAATAACTTTTGACAAATCTAAAATTGAATGCTTCAATTGTCAAAAGACTGGTCACTTTGCAAGGGAGTGCAGGTTTGCTAAGTATCAAGCAAACAGAACATCTGAGAAGCCTAAACTTGAGCTCAAGGAAATTCCAATAACTGAAACAAAGGCTTTGGTTGCTCAAGAGAAGTTATCAGAAGTGGACTGGAGTGAAGAGTTTGATGATGAACCAGTGACTTACTGTATGGTAGCAGTGGAAGATGCAGTTAAAGACACAGTGGAAGCATTGGACTGGAGCACTGCTTTTGATGAAGAATCTGACCATGCTGCTTTGGAATCTGATGATGGCTTTGGAAGATTTGATTGGAGCAGAGAAAGTGAAGATGATCCTGTTATTCTTGCTATGGTGGCTACTTCACCAACTCAGTCTCCTATACCTGAGGTATGCTCAAACTGTTATGAGTTCTATCAAAAATTACTTAACAGTTATGTGATTGAAAGAGATAATTGTATTAGGGCTAGGTCTGAGGTAGCAGGTTATCAAATTACTTTAGAGTCTATGGAAGCTAAAATCATAACACATGAAAATAATGAAATGGCTTGGGCTGAAAAGTATGAACAACAGGATTACCAGTTAAAACTTAGTGAATGGAAACTAAACTGTAAAATCGCTGAAATTGAGAAATTAACTAAGGAAAGAGATGATTTGTTAGCTAAGTTTGCTGCTTGGGGAGAGTCTGGATTGTCCCATGTTGCTTATGTTGAAAAACAGAGAAGGGCTTACATTAGAACAGGCTTAGGATTTGGAATGGACTTTAGCAGTGTCGATGAAAACCAACCTAGTAATCAGGATGATGGTGATTTTGAGGACATAACTACTAGTGATGATGAGCTCATTAACTATGTAGATACATCTAGTAATGAGGGATCAATAAGTGAACCACCTCCTGAATATAAGAAAGACAATGGTTATCATGCTGTTCCTCATCCTATTAATCATCAACCTGCTAGGCCTGATGTTTCTCGTTATGGTGTAGATAGTCTAGAGTTTAGGAAGAAGCTTATTGCTAAATCTAGGTCTGAGGAACCCAAAGAAACTGTTGAAAATAATCAAGCAGAACCTTTAAACCAAAGTACTGCTCAACAAGCAGTACCTTCTGAACATGCAGTACCTTCTGCAAAACCTTTTCAAAAAGGTACTGCTAAACCTTTTTGGGATAATTTTGGTCAAAACAGATTTTATCAGTCATCAAGAAGGCAAAATAATTTTGGGCATAGACATAGAAGAAATCACTTTGGTCATATGGGTCAAAAATTGTGTTTTGTGTGTTATAGTCCTACTCACTTAATCAAAGATTGTGACAAACACTCAGAATATCTAAGCAAGTTTCCAAGGAATAAGTCTACAAATCAGAAACCTAGAGAACACAAACCAGTTTGGACTAATTCAAATAGGGTTAATCACAGAAACTTCACACCAGATCATAGATACCCACATCAGAGAAGACCTTCAGTATCTCACAGTACTTTCCAAAGTACTGCTCAGAGACAAGGTACTGATAACACTGCTTGGAATAGGTATTCTAGGAGACCTCTCTATCAACCTAGAATATATCACAATTCATATAGGGGATCTAGATCACAGGAACCACCTGTTAAAACTGAATGGGTAAAACGGGGAAGTACTGGTAAGGGATACACAGTACGTTCAACAAAAAGTGAATCAGATGTTTGTGTGACACAGGAAAATGCTAATAAACTGGTAAAAGAGATTTATGTTGAAAAACCAGAAAGTTTTGAAAATCCACATGCTAAAACTCAAAAGATAATTTTGGATCACCATTTGAAAGATAGTGGAAATTACATACTCAAGGAATTTGAGTTTGTAACTCCACAAGGGGAACACAAGTCAGTAATGGCTTGGGTTCCTAAGAGTTTCTAACTTTTTTTCTTTGTGTGCAGGGCGACCCAGAAGAGGAGCTTAAAGATCATCTTATTGTGGATAGTGGTTGCTCTGGAAGTATGACAGGCAATAAAGAGATCCTGTCTGATTTTAGAAATATTAGTGGAGGAAAAGTTGCATTTGGGAATGATCCCAATGGAGAAAGGATTACTGGAAAAGGAACAATTAAAGCTGGAAGAATCGATTTTGAGAATGTCAGATATGTGAAGGAGCTAAAGTTCAACTTGTTGTCAGTATCTCAAATTTGTGATAAAAAGCATCCTGTGTTATTCACTGACACAGAATGTCTTATTCTTTCCTCTGACTTCAAACCTGTTGATGATGACTTGGTAGTACTAAGGGTACCAAGGACAAATGATGTGTATAGTTTAGACATGAAGAGTCTACATTCTTATGGAAGAGCCACATGTTTGGTGGCTAAAGCAACATCTGAAGAGGCACATCAGTGGCATAGAAGATTGGGCCATGTGAATTTCAAGAACATCAACAAACTGGTCAAAGGCAATTTAGTTAGAGGTTTACCTTCAAAGACTTACAAGAATGATCAATCATGTTTGGCATGCAAGAAGGGTAAACAACATAAAGCTTCCTATAAGAAGCTTGAGGAAAGAAATCTTAGAGAACCATTGGAGCTATTACACATGGATTTATTTGGACCTGTCTCTGTGGCAAGTTTAAATAAGAAGAAGTACTGTTTGGTTGTTACTGATGATTGTAGTAGATTCAGTTGGGTTTTCTTTTTGGGCTTTAAAGATGATACCTTTGATGCTATTCAAACTCTTATAATAGCACTTGAAAACCAATTAAGACTCAAGGTTAGAGGTATTAGATGTGACAATGGAACTGAATTCAAGAACAAGCCTATGGATTATTTTTGTGCAAATAAAGGCATAAAAAGGGAGTTTAGTATTGCTAGAACACCACAGCAAAATGGTGTTGCAGAAAGGAAAAATAGAACATTGATTGAAGCTGCAAGGACTATGTTAGCAGATTCCCATCTCCCTATTCAATTTTGGGCAGAAGCTGTAAGTACTGCATGCTATGTACTCAACAGGGTTTCTGTCACAAAACCACAGATGAAGACACCCTATGAATTGCTGATGGGCAATAAACCCAACATTCGTTTTATGAAGCCTTTTGGATGCCCTCTTACTATTTTAAACACCATTGATAATCTAGGAAAGTTTGATGGCAAGTCTGAAGAAGGTTACTTATTGGGATATTGCACTAACAGTAAAGGATTTAGAGTCTACAACAGAGTTACTAAGAAGATTCAAGATTGTCTTCATGTTGAGTTCTTAGAAGATCAAAACAATGAGAAAGGAAAAGGTCCTGATTGGATGTTTGATCTTGAGATTTTATCTCCTTCAATGAATTATGTACCTGTTAGAGAAGAAAATCAACCTTTGCATACTGAAGAAGATATTCAATATGTTGTTCATGATGTCCATATTAGACCTGATGCTGTTCCTGATAAAGATCCTGCAAGTCCAAAACAAAGTACTGATGTTCCTAAGCAAAGTACTGTTTCTCCAAAACAAAGTACTGATGCATCACAATCCTCATTATCTGTTGAGGACCAATCTATTCAAGAGGAACTTAATCAGATGCTTCTTCAAGATGTATTAGCACATTCTTACACTGATGAACAAAGGAAAGCTTATGAAGAGGCAAAGAAGCAGAACAAGCCTGCAGAGTACTCTCACAGTACTTTGGACAGTACTTTCAACCAAAGTACTGCTGCACCAGATGACAGTACTTTAGAGGATTTGGATGATCCTACAATGCCTGGGTTAGAAGACACTGATGATGAGCTTGAAGATGAAGGTATTTTCACAGATTTCAATGAAGGTGCTGATTATACTAACTTGGATGATACATATGCAGTTCCAGAGTCTCCAATCTTACGAATTCATAAGAATCATCCAACTGATCAAATCATTGGTCCTTCTACTTCTGGAGTTATGACAAGACACAAAGCTAAGGGTTTCACAAAACCTCATAATGCTTTACTTAGCTTTGTGTATAAACAAAACAGGCTAAACCATAAGGATCATCAAACCTGTTTATTCACCTGTTTCATCTCTCAAGAGGAACCCAAGAATATTGCTCAAGCTTTAACTAAAGAAAGCTGGGTTGAAGCTATGCAGGAAGAACTTCTTCAATTTAAACTTCAAGAGGTTTGGGTTTTATGTGATCTTCCAGATGGGAAGAGAGTTATTGGAACCAGATGGGTTTTTAGAGTTAAAAGGGATGAAAGAGGCAATGTTATCAAAAACAAGGCAAGGCTAGTTGCTCAGGGTTATAGACAGGAGGAAGGGGTTGATTATGATGAGGTATTTGCTCCTGTGGCACGGATTGAAGCAATTAGAATCTTTCTTGCTTTTGCTTCTTATATGGGTTTTCAAGTATATCAGATGGATGTCAAGAGTGCCTTTCTTTATGGTACTATTACAGAAGAGGTGTATGTGAAACAACCTCCAGGATTTGAAGATCCTAAGCATCCAAACAAAGTCTATAAGGTGGTTAAGGCTCTCTATGGTCTTCATCAGGCACCTAGAGCTTGGTATGAGAGGCTCTCTACATTCTTATTACAACATGGATACAGAAGGGGAGCTATTGACAAGACTTTGTTTATCAAGAGAGACAAGAAGGATATCATGTTAGTTCAAGTTTATGTGGATGATATCATCTTTGGGGCTACCAAACAGTCCATGGTTAAGGAGTTTGAGCAGCTGATGCAGAAAGAGTTTCAAATGAGTTCAATGGGAGAGTTAACATTCTTTTTAGGACTTCAGGTTAAGCAGTCTAAAGAAGGAATTTTCATTAGTCAAGACAAGTATGTTGCAGACATACTTAAGAAGTTTAATTTTGATGATATGAAGGCTGTTACTACACCTATTAAATCTATCAATTCATTGGGAAAAGATGAAGATGGACAGCCTGTTGAAGTCAAGTTATACAGATCTATGATTGGCTCTCTTATGTATCTTACTGCATCAAGGCCTGATATCATGTTTGCAGTTTGTCTATGTGCAAGATATCAAGTCTCACCAAAGATCTCTCACATGAATGCAGTAAAGAGAATTTTCTGTTATTTGAAACAACAACCTAAGTTGGGGTTGTGGTATCCTAAAGAGTCACCTTTTCACTTAGAAGCTTTTTCAGATAGTGACTATGCAGGTGATAACTATGATAGAAGATCCACAACTGGTGGATGCCAATATCTTGGGAGAAGGTTAGTCTCCTGGCAATGCAAGAAGCAGACAATTGCAGCAACATCATCTACTGAAGCTGAATATGTAGCTGCTGCAAGTTGTTGTGGTCAAGTTTTGTGGATGCAGAATCAGCTTTTGGACTATGGATTCAATTTTAAGAATACTCCTATCAATATTGATAATGAGAGTACAATTTGTATTGTGAAGAATCCTGTGTATCATTCCAAGACAAAGCATATTCAGATTAGGCATCACTTTATAAGAGACTGTTTTGAGCATAGGCTTATTAATGTGGTTAAAGTTCACACGGATGATAATGTAGCTGATTTACTCACCAAAGGTTTTGATATGTCACGATTCAATCATTTGGTCGTGAGCATTGGAATGATTAACTACTAAGCTATGTTTAAGGGGAGGACTATAAGATGTTAGGTATAGTCCTGTGTATTGCTTGAGGGGAGGATGTTCGTTTATACTTAGTTTATATGAAGGTTTTTGGCAAAGTACTGTATTTCCTGAAAGTACTGCTTGGGAAAGTACTGCTTGGGAAAGTACTGCTTATGTGGAAAGTACTGTTTGTCGTATTAAAGTACTGTTCCAACGGTAATATTGGAGGGTAATTAAAGCCAACGGTTATTTTATTTTGGGCAGTGATTTTTCAAAATCCTACCTATAAATAACTACTTTCCGATTTTCCCTCTCACTTTATTCTATACATCTTTTCCATTCTTATCTCCCAATTACCATCTCTTTATTAATCATTACAATCTTAATTGTGCTCACTTTTACAACCATGGTGAATCGTTTAACTGTTTCGAAGCACAATATGGTGGCTAATTTGGATAAGACTGAGGCGAATGTGGCTTTCTATGATATCATTGATTATCTAGTTGGGTCTCCTATTAGCTATGCTCTTTTAGTTGAGCCAGATATAATTGAACCATGGATTCAAGAATTTTGGGCTAATGCAAGAGATAACATGGAGGAGGATGCATACTATATTAGATCAACAGTTGCTGGACGGACTGTCAAGATTACAGAAGCCTCTATTCGAGCAGATTTATTATTTGAAGATGAAGATGGGGCTATTCGATTTGATAAGCAACTGATTTGGGATACTTTTCGTAATCTGGGTTATGAAGGTTCTTTGAATGAGCAGACTTTTAAGAAGGCCTTATTCTGTCCTCAATGGAAGTTTTTGATCCATGTTTTGCTCCATTGCATAAGTTCTAAAAGCACTTCTTTGGAGCAGTTTGGGTCAAATATAGCGTCTGCAGTAGTTGGTTTGGCTACGAACAGAGTGTTTAACTTTTCACGGCTTATTTTGGATGGAATGCTCTCTCATATATCATCTGGGGCTACTTGGTTGATGTATCCAAGGTTTCTACAGGTTTTCTTGAACAAACAATTGGCTGATGTTCCGAAACCTACTGCTTTACTACCTGTTAATGTACAACAAGCAAAAATTTATACTTTTATGGCTAAAAGAAGTAACTTGTTCAGAGGTGGAGATATTCCTTTAACAACAACAATGATGGAAGTTGTCCAGGCTGTTCGTGATGCAGCTGGAGAGGATGAAGAATCTGCCGGTACTGATTCTGCTCAAGGTACTGCATCTACAAGTACTGCACGTACTGCTTCTCGTGAAGGTACTGCATCTGCAAGTACTGCAAGTACTGCTTCTCGTGAAGGTACTGCTTCATTACAGGGTGATGATTCTTCAGGTCCTGAGGTTCAAGTAGAGATTGAGAAAACACCTACTCCATCTCCACAACGTGATGTTTCTAATTCTGCGGCGTCTTCTCAACTTCAAGGTGATGCTCATTCTATTCCTCGTGAAGGTTTAACTATGGATAACTATGCTTTGACACGGGAGCTTGCTCGGTTGAATAAGACTGTTGAGCGTCAAGCTAAAACTATTAGGAAGTTGAAGCGCAACTATTTCTGGTTAAGAAATTTTATTAAACCCTATATTCAAGGTTTCAACTTATGGGTTAAGGAGGAAAATAATCGTCGAAAAGCACTTCGTAAGGAATTGAAAAGAAAGACGGTTCCTAAATCATCTTCTGTCAACTTGGGGAGGAATTTAGAAAAAGATAATTTGAAAGAAGATGTTATGAAGACAAAAGAATCTGAAGAAGATGTTTTGAAGAAGACAGAAGGTTTTTCTGAGGAACAAGAAGTAGAAGTACAAGTTCAAGGTACTGATAATCAAGGTACTGATGTTCAAGGTACTGATAATCAAGGTACTGATGTTCAAGGTACTGTTGATCAAAGTACTGAACATCAAAGTACTGAGTTTAATGATACATCTAGGCCAGAGGTTATAACACCAATAACTCCAAGGGTTTTGAATTTTGAAGAAGAAGCTGGTCCTTCTACATTTGTTAGAGAAGAAGAGGAGGAAGCTACTTATATACCCATCCATTCTGCTAGTGATGATGAAGTAATTGCTACAATGTTAAATTTATCACAACCAAGAGGAGGAGTTACTATTAGAGAAGCACAAGAAGAAGAACAACCAAGAACTGATCAACATGCAATTGATCCAAAAGACAAGGGAAAAGGTATTTTGGTTGAAGTTAAGAAAAAGAAGCTCACTTTGGCAGAACTTAGAGCGTTTGAAGTTGCAAGGAATGAAGCTGCTGCTAGAAAAGTTCAAGAAGAATTAGATGCTAAAGATAGAGCAGAACAGCAAACTCAAGAGGCTAAAGACAGAGAAGCAGCTCTGAAAATACAAGAAGAATTAGATGCTGAAACAACTGAACCTTTACAGTCTCCAACACCTGTTAGATTCATGTCAAGAAGACCTAATTTGGCTAAAGAAAGGAATGCTATGATGGCATATTTAAAAGGCAGAGGATTTAAAGGATTACAAAAGCTAAATTATGTGGATATGAAAAGATTATATGATGCTGAGAGAGAAGCTTATAAGAAGGATGTTGCAGGCATTAAAGATTTTAAAGAAGAAGCTTATTGGACTGAAGCTGAAAGGAAGAAAAGCTTAAAAAGGAAAAGAAAAACTGAAGCTACAGATGTTCAGTTTTCAAAGAACGAGAAGGTTGAGTTAAGATCTGAGACTAGTGATGAATTGAAGAATTATCTCAGAGTAGTAGATTTTGATTATTCCAAGGAAGATAATGATTTGAAGATGAACAGATCAAAGATCAGTGTTTTCAAAGTTGAAAAATCTAAGAATGGAGATTACATGGTTTTTCACAAAGAAGATAAAAGTTTTAAAGTTTTCAAGAGATTATGGGATTTGCTGCATGTTATTGATAGAGTAGATCTTTTCTACTTATATCAAGTTGTGAAGTTGTATTTTGAAGATCATCCAGAAGAAGGAATTGGATTGGTTTTACATGGCGATCTTATAACTATGTGGGAAACTGATGAAGAGAGCACTGATGACATTTGGACAAATCAAGAAAACTGGGAAATTGTTTGCTGGAGATTCTTTGAAGAATCTGGAGTTCATGTCTTGGAGCTAGAGAATGGAACAATGATTCACATGTTTGCAGAAAGAAGATACCCTCTTACAGTTGAGCTCATGAGAAGGATGCTTGAGCATGGTTTGGAAGTAGAAGAGGATGATGAAACTGCTTGCATGGTGATCAATTTGTTTATTGACTGGACTACCATTGCTGAGAATGATCTTTAACTGGTATGATTTTTGAATAAATACTTTTTGATATATCAGTACTTTTATTCAAAGTACTGCTGATCAGACAGTACTTTCTCAAAGTACTGTTTGCTGAACTAATCCAGTTAAAATGACTTTTAGAAGAAACCCTTTTGCTTAATAATAAATATTTTTGAAATAAAGGTTGAATAAATGGTTTTTGTGATGATAACATCAATAGGTTATCAATCCACCATGGTTACAAAAGGATTGACTAATCCATGAGCAAACGGCTCTGGTAAAGATATATCAAATCCGTTTTTAGTTGACAACTTGCTAATAAGTTGGATGGTCATCAACTCACCATATCAGTAAATGTGAAGAGTTGGCTAGCCCACAAGAAATGGCTTGTGGTAAAGGCTGTGGAAAAACCATTATTGGTAATTAGTTCACCATTAGATAAAAGAACTAACTAGTCCAGAAGGGTACAGCTTTTGGTAAAGACTAAACAAATCTGTTGATAGCTGGTGGTTTGCTAAAAATCATATGGTTATCAATGTACCATGGTCTTACACACCAAAACATTTGGCTACTCCAAAGATAATGGCTTTGGTAAAGAGTTCTAAATCCATTGAATTTTCAATGATTCACTTGAAAAGTGATGAGAATAGTATGCAACTTAAACTGAATCACTGTACAAATTGTCATATGTTGCTGTGTTGCTGAAAAGATGGAGATTGCTGGATGCTGCTGTGAAGAAAACAATTCTAAGAGATACTTTGACAAAGCACAGATTCTACAAAGATATAATCTAAAGTCTTAAGAACAATCCGTTTTTAAAGATGAAGCCATTAAAGATATATTCACAAAGGAACTTGATGTCAAGCAAGTAGAAATCAAGTTAGGGGAGGATTGTTGGGATATGAAAGTGCTGAAGATATCAAAGTACTGAAGATATGAAAGTACTGTAAGCTGCAAAGTACTGCTAAAGACAGAGTCAAAGTACTGCAAGATAAAGTCAAAGTACTGCTAGAACAGAAGAACTGTTTTATTCGTTTATGGAAAGTATTATATTCCATGATTAGATTACTTGTCGTAAAAGGTTATCAATTGTAAACCGACTAGGATATCCTTGAGCCTATAAAAGGACTCCTAGATTGGCATTAGAGATACGATTTCAGAAAAAGAGTTTTAGAGTTTACGAATTAAGAGTTTAGAGAAAAGATCGATTATCTTAGAGTTGTATTAGAGTATCTGCATAATAAGCAGATTTAAAGTTTGTTAATAAAGTTTTTCTTCTTAGCTTTTGTCACACCCCCAAATTACCTGTTTTGCAGCGGAATTGAATACCTTGGGGGAGGACGGTCATAGCATCAAAGTTACAGTTATATCGAACGACCTAAAGTGTCGTTTGGAAAACACATCGTTTAATTTATTAAAATAATCAGAGTTTACAAAATATAGGTCCCAAATGAAAATCAATGTATGCGGAAATAGGTTTGATACAAGCCAAACGATGTTTTTAAAGTGTATAAATCCCATGTGAGACGCGTCGTCACCACGACTCTATGATGTGCCCATATGCATGCCATGAAGTGAATGCCTTAGATACCTGAGATAAAACATGCTAAAAAGTGTCAACACAAAGGTTGGTGAGTTCATAGAGTTTGGTTAACAAGTAAAGCTTTTAAAGAGCGTTAATGCAACAAAGGCAAAGTTTTTGGTCATATTGAATAGTTCGCAAAGCAAAGGCATCGTAAATCCACTCAGTTCCAAGTCCCACCCATACAAAACTTGCAACCTGTGTGTTTACAACCCACTGCTAAAAATAGTATGTCAATCATGTATGTATGTGCCATAGTAGTAAAAAAAATATAAATGTCACCACAAGGGTCTTCCAACACTCATGTTGGGATGTTTGTAAATTAATAGCCTTCCAACAACTTAATTTGGAGCCACTAATTCTTGTATGTAGCCAACTGAACCTCACGACGAGTCTAACTTGTTTGTGATGTTGCATTGAATAACTTGAATAACAGATTATATTCACCCCAGGTCGCGTCATCAAGGACACAAGGGTGGGGGCGTCAGCCCGATAGTACTATCAATACCTCTCTGCCGGCTCCCGCAGGAGTTAACCAGTTGCTAAAGTTTGTATGTTGATGCATAATTGAAAACTAGTTTAGCACAGTAAGGCACATATCGCAATAAACACACATAATGTCCAAAGTGTATAAGAAGTATATTGCAACACAATTGTATAAATAGTTTGAGTATTCGCAAGAGTGAAACAAGTATTTAAGCAATGTATCTCCCCCAAATAGTTTGTAAGAATTTAAACGAGTAAATGTGGGGCATGAACTCACAGTAGTATGTAAAAGTTTAAAGTACTTGTGAAAGTAATTGAACATAGTTTGAGCATGTATCTCCCCCAAAAGTAGTATAAAAACAATTGAAAATGGGGTTATGAAACTCACGGTAATATGTCAAAGTTTAGAATATTTGTGATAGTGAAAATAAGTAATTGAGCATGTATCTCCCCCAAAGAGTTTGCAAGACAAATACGTAATAGAAAGTGGGGCTACGAACTCACGATAATCCTTAAAAGTTTAGAGTACTTGTGAAAGTAAATAAAAATAGTTGAGCATGTATCTCCCCCAAAGAGTTTATAAAGTAATTAAACAAGTAAAAGTGGGGCTACGAACTCACCTGGTGTGATTGATATGCTAACAAAATGAAGTGCAAGAAAATGAGGCTCGGAAATTATCCGCGACCTAAAATGAATGATATGATACTCAATGAGTTATGATGTAATGTTATGCATGCATTTCGTATGTTATTTATACCACTTGCGAGTTTTGAAAATATTACTTATCGTCGAAAAATATTCTTTTGACGTCTTGACCATCCAAAAATCACTTTACAAGTATTTACGTCAGAATGTCATCCTACAATGGTTTCGTAATGATTTATAGTGAAATTATCACTTTTCGTCGCAAAACAATGTCGTCGGAAATTTCATGAAATTAACAAAAATGGCTTTGGAAAACTAGTCGTAAAATGGTGTACGTCGAACGTTAGAGAACGAACTCGACGGTTTTGGAAAGTTTGTATCGAAATCTAGAAGTTTCAGTTCCGGAGTTTTCGTCCAAAAGGTCTCGAACATAAAGATAATAAGGGTTAAAGATAGTGATTTTAGCTAATTGTAGTGTAAAAAGTGAGTTTCGGCCAAGTTTAGACAACCATAAATAATTTACTACAACTCCGCTATACAAACGGCTTATCGTTTTGAAAAATATGGCCGGTGAACTTGATTTTTCTAGAAGACATTTCGTTCCAAAAAGTTTCACAACCTTGTTAAAAACAGCCCTCAACATGGACGTTACAGCTACCGTAACACTTGTATCGTAGAAATAATATAATTTTTCAGAAAATAATAGTTACGGCAAGTTTATGAAAAAGTGCATATCTTTGTCGTTTCAAATCCGTTTTCTACGTATAATACGTCCTTAGCTTCGTATCGAAGTAAACTAATATATTTTTGATAAGTCGAAATAATTTGCAAAGCTTAAGGCTCGTTTTTGACCCAAACAATGTAAAAAACAGCTTGCTGAAATTTCTGAAAAAAAATATATTTCGTCGTCAAACTTGTAAAATCCATAACTTTTTCGTTATAACTCCGTTTTTATCCGTTCAAGCGGCCACGGATTCGTTTTAAAGTATATTTTCTAAATATCAAGGCCAAAGTTTCGTACCAACTTTTGGATTTTCCAGAAAAATGAAACAAGGACAGAACATAATTTATAACTTATCGAAAATAGTTTTTCTCGGACAAAACCTATTCTAATCCCTTCAAATCAACTCCAAAGCTAATCTAATCCTACCATACACCTTCTTAGGGTGTCATGGGTTCCTAAACATCATCAAGACCAAAGTATACCAAGGGGATAATTATAGGATGACCTTGTATATATAAAACTCTAAAAATCATGTAAAAATGGTATAACTAACACAAGTCTTGCATGTTGTTGCTCAAAAATGATGAGATGAGTATGAAATGAATATGTAAGATGAAAAATAAACATGAGATGCTTACAAGTGATATGATGAGGTGATAAGAACAAGGATTAAACCTAAACACCCTAGGTTTTTATTTCAAAACCTAAACAAGAGTGTTATCTAGATTGTTATACACTTGTCTTGGAAAAATTTTATGATTTCTTCTTAATCCCTCTTGTTGGCCGGTTTTGAGATAGTGAAAAGAGAGAGGAAAAGTTTTTAAGAAAAACGTCGTAATAATATAAATTTAACGATTTATGTACCAAATAAATTTAAAACATTAGGAAAACTCAAAATATAGTTTATATAACTAAATGTAAGTATAAAAATGTGCCGGGATCATTTTTGAAAGTAACGGATTAAATATTTAAAATAATAACTCACGCGATAACGTTTATTAAATATAAAAATTACGCGTTAAATGTGAAATGAAATGTCATGAATGAACTAATATGATGCAAATGATGCTAATGAAATGTAGACTAATCTTAGTCCATATGAAATGTTCGTGATGATATGATCATGAATTCGCCGCTAAACCTTTAAGGTTACGCGAATTTGGAACACGCAAAACTAGTTTACAATAAATAATGAAATTGTGAAGCATGAATTGTTTTGAGAATTGACCAAAAATTGAGAATTGTGACAGCTTTGTTAAGTAAATTCCGCGTACTTAATAAAGATTGCTCAGTGTTTCTTTGTTAATAACTTAGGATTTATCCGAGGTTATTAAACCTTAACAAGCTAGTTAAGTTAGTTTGATTAAAGTATATCGATCCAACAAAGTGGGAATTGATCAGAGAGGTGAGAGAAGACTTTTTAGTATAAAAAGAGGAAGAAGAAGCAAGAGAAAGTAGTAGATTTTAGTTTAAAATTTCCCTTATGTCGTTTTTTTATCAATGTCTTAGTTTAACTTAAAAGCTGTAATATTTTGTTTCTATGTGTTGAACTCAAAGTGTTTTATCATTATAATCTGTTTTTAAGTATAAATTCAAAGTTCTATTATGATTCCAAGTTTTTATGCTACTGTTGAGAAACTCAGTTTCAATCTCTTATAATCAATGCTCTAATTAGCTTTATCTTACTCCAAATAAGCTTATTCAAGCTTATTATAGTTTTGAGTAAGCTCACAATTCAGTTTCAAACAACTTGGGTACTTGGTCAACGAAAGTCAAACTGGGTGCAGTTGGTCTTGGAAATGGATAATGGTTGATGCAGTGCTGTTTTGGATTGGTTTTGGTATAGAATAGCAATGGTTGGTTTGGTTTAAGCTGCAAAATAAGCTGGATATTTGTGAGTGTTTTATCTCATTTTCATTTTTGCATATTGTGCTTGTAGTTGTATCTGTGACAATTAATAGTTTAGACCTGTTTAAATAGTAGTAACTAGGATAAGTAGATTCAGTTTAAGTAAGAATATGAGCTAAATCAGTAGTGTTCTTAGTTTAGATTGGAAATCAGTTATATAAAGGGGTGTTTGGATGCAGTGAGTAATCTGATCCAAAGGTTTGTAAGGTGGTTAAATTGCATTGTAGTAGTTCCTAGTAGGTCTGTTAGAGTCTTTAAGTTCATCTATTTGCACATTAGAGCAGTAAAAGTCAAAATTTCATTCTCACTGATTTCACATGCATTACAGTTAGGTTAGAATGGAGTAGACTTGCATTTTAGGTTTATATTCCTATAAGTTAGCTTATTTAGGTCTCATTGCATCTACATTCATCATCATGTTCCTGTTTTTGAAGATCAAACCTCAAATAAGTCAAAGTTCTAAAATCTGTTACAAAAGTCAAATTGCACAAGTAAGTTTGAGCCCATCTTGGGTGATTTTTCATGGGTTCAGTTTTGGGCCAAATCAAATGAAACTTTGTTTTTTTTTAGTTCAACTGGTCTAGTTACTTATTATGATTTTTATTGAATTTTAGAAATTTTTTACAAGCCCCAAATCAGCTTGTCAATAAGGGCTTATTTGCCCTGCTCATAAACTCAGTGAGTACTGAGTTTTCTCAGTTTCTTGCAGGGCTTGACACAAGCTCATAAGAGCTTGTCCAAATCTGGTTTTTGGTTTATAGATAGCTAGCCAGGTCTAGTGTAGGATCCAATACCTGGTTTTCATTTTCAGCTTATTGGGTAGCTTGTGCTTAAGCTTAAAAGTAGTAGCCTTAAAACTGTTTTAGCACTTGAGATCAAAACATCAAATCTGTGTAGCTGGTGATTTAGAGGTTAAGAGCAGTTGAGATTAGTTGCTTTCTAGTAGTTATAGCATATTGTAACTTCTGTATCAGTTTGGTGCTCATTTGTAGCTTGTGGCTTATTCCAAGTGCTTATTCTTAAGCACTTATCTCTGCAGCCTCTTATTCCTTCACACAACCCTCTGTTTTTATATTTTTCCTAGATTCACAATATTAATTTAGACTTTTCCTGAATTTTTCACATTTTTCTAGGTCAGTTTGCTATTTTTCTTAATTAAAAACAGTTTTTAAGCATTTTTAATTAGCTTTTAATACAAATAAATCAGAAAAGTTTCAAAAAAATAATTTTGCATTTTTTTAGGTTAAGATAAATATAAAAAGTCAAAAAAATATTTTTCCAGATTTTTCTTAGTTAAATTTGTATTTTTAAGCAATTTAAGTAGTTTTAAATAGTTTTTAATTCATAGAAAATTCAAAAATAATCTGAAAAATACAAAAATAGTTTTGAAAATTCTCTTTAGTTATTTTAGATTTTTCCAAGTCATAATTTCATTTTTCTAGCTTTATTTCATATTTTCTTGTATTTTAGGCTATTATTAAATAGTTAAAAATAGTTTTTAATTAATAATAATTAGATAAATAGTTTTAAAAATAATTTTATTTTTTTTTTAAATTTTCTCTTATCATTAGGTTTGTAAAAATGTCATTTTTATATTTTTAGGATTAATATTGTTTAAGTTTCACATTTTTCTTTTGTACGTCACGTAGCTTTTAATTTAAGTTTTATAAAAAAAAAATCAAAAAACATCATTTTGCAAATAGTGATAGCGTTTATTTAATATATTTTATCTTTTTAATTTTCTTTAATTTGCATTTAAGCCCCTGTAAATTAATAAGTTTTTCTTTAGTTATAATCGTTCATAAATCAAAACTCTTTTCCGTTCAAATTCTCTCGATCACTATTCGTTTGGTGATTCATCGCGCAGCTCGTTGGGACATAACGACCCGGAGAAACACTATACTCCTCTGATCTTCATTGTATTTGTGTCTGAACTGTTTTAAGTTTCTTACGGTTAGCCATTCACAAGTGGCTAGCTTGTGTGAGAAAACTTGACGGTTTGGCACAGATCAAATTTTTGGCGCCGCTGCCGGGGAGCTGTGCTAATTATCTTACGTTTAGCAGATTAGTGATTTGAATATTCACTCCTTGTTCATACCATCTATATATGTATTTATATTTTCTTATAAAATCCAAAAACATCTTAAAAATCAAAAACCCAAAAAGATTTTCATTCTTTGTTTTTACAAAATGTTTATCCAAAAACCCAAAAATATTCATCTTTACCCTCTTACCCTTTTTGATTCTTTATCCCTTTACCCTCTATCCATTTGATTCTAACTTCTTCTATTCTCATGGACTCTCTCGACTACGACGAATTCTGGGACGAAGTTGAAAAACTTCATACTTCATCACAAATGTCAAGAATTCGTGTTGTTCGTGATGATCCATTAATTCTGCGTAGGGAAATGGAACGAGAAACCGGGGTGACAAAGGACCAGGTACTTCCCTCTAATAATGGAAGTGCTAAATACGTCCAACCTACGGTTATCCAAAGATCTAAACCATCAATTGCTCCTAAGCCGTCTAAAATTGATCCTAAACTTTCACGATTTACGGTTAAAAGCAAACATGCAGAATTTAGACCGGTGACTAGCAAGAATGACTTGCCTAATCTTCACGTTTCTCAAGAACCAGAACCAGAGACCATAACGGAAGTGGTGGAAATTGCTAGCTCTCAGAGCACACCACTTGTCCCACCTCCGGATTTTTCAAAATGTTCTTCAAGACTTGATAGTCATTCGGATCACTATGTTGGTTTTGTTGATTCTTTGAATAAACTGATTCCTTCTCGTAACTCTCAAATGAAATCGTTTATTCCTTGTGTCGGTTGTGGTGAACCTCTTTTTGGTTCACCTTGTCGTTGGTGTACGTGTGTACAATGTGGTAATGATATTCATAACGGGAGTTGTTTGTTTTGTGGTTCGAGGAATTCATTTGATTATGATCCTAATCCGAACTCATTTAACGACCCCTCAAACTTTTCAAATTACCCACCACAGCCCGACTTATCTTCATATAATCAACATAACTGCTGTGAATTTTGTGGAGGTCCTCACCAAGGATTTGAGTGTCAATCCGGAAACACGTTTGTCTATGAACAGTTTTCCGGTAATGCTCAGAACTTTGGTTATGACCAAAATCCATATGATTCACCAGTCCAGACTCAACAGTTTTACTGTTGTGAGTACTGTGGAGGTCCCCACTTCAGCTCTGATTGTCAAATAGGGAATCCATTTCCTTGTAACAATCATGACTCTCACAGGTTTGACAATTTCCAACCTCCACAGCACCATACGGTTCAAACTCCACCTGAGCCGTTGTCTCAAGAAATTTCCCAAAATTTTGAAACCGCAATGAAAACACTTGATGATATGATTAGTAACTTTAAGAATCAAGTGAGTGGTGAAAAGACCATGGGAGAATTGCTAGCCGAAGAACGAGAGGCCCGTAAATCTAGGGAAGAATTATTAGTCCTAGAGCATGCAGCTCTAAGGCGTTCTCAATTTCTTAAGGCAGCTCTATATGATGATGACGAGGAGAGTTTTTATCCTTTTAATATTATTTCTCAACTCCCTCAGTCAGTTGATATCCCAGCAGTTGAGATTCCATCTCAAACAACTGCTATCACACCCAAAGCTCCCACTCACTCTCTGAGCATGGGGGACGAGCATCTTGACACTGTTCCTGAAAAGGAATCGGACGAATTCATAAAGTCTAGTGTTGAGAACCTTGTCCCAATCCCGAGAGAGTCACAGGGAACTTCTGATCATATGTGTGATTCTCTTTCCCCTCTTGTGTGTTCAAAAGATCATTTTGAAACTCTCTCTGATCTTAGCGACGATTGTGCTTCCTATGGAGACATCGAGTATGTTGAGGCATCACTCCCACAGTCTGATCATCTTCTTGAGGAGTTCACCGATGAACTCACTCACATCAATCCACTTTCATCAGAAAGTAACGATGTTCTCTTTGATTTCGAAGCCGATCTGGGAGAGACTGAAAGTCTCCTTGATAATGACCGTTCACTCACTTCTTATCCCAACAGTCCATTAGAGAATATTGATCACTTTGTTCCTGAAGCATTCAAAACAACTCTCACCAATCCTCTATTTGAATTCGACTCTGAATTCACTTTAATTCCTGAGAATCCACTCTTTGATACTCAGACCGAGGATAGTGATGAGCCCACAATGGAACAAGAGTTCACAAATTCACTTCATGTGAATGATTCTTTTCATGAAGAGTTCTCCGGTGAACTCTCTCATGACATATCTCCTCCGGAACATGATCATTTCTATTTTGATCTTGAGGATGATATTGGCTCGGAGGAAGGTGTACTCTATCATACGAGTTTGCCTATTAATGATACTACCCTCACCCTTCCTCCCGATATGTCTACATTTGAGGATGAAGAATGGATCTTGATTGTTATAAAAATCTTTCTTCCTTTCCTCAAATATCTTGTGATTTCTCTTCATCTTCACTCCTTCGGGAATGAAGACACTATCTTTGACCCCGGCATTTTCATTTATCATTTTTGAGCCGGTTCTATGTATATCTCATCGGTGTGGAACTTTCACGTGCTTCAAATGTTTATACAAACATTTTGAATGAAAGTCCGATGGAGATTGTCTCTTCCACTTACTCCCCCATGAACAAATTAATTCGGGGTCGAGTCAAGCTAGCGACTCGATAATCAAAAACAGTAGTTAAACATGGGTTTTCACCCGTGTGTCCCACCCTAGTGTGGGGGAGTTGCCCCTTGTATATAAGTTTTCCAAAAAAAAAAATAAAAAAAAAATCAAATAATGGCCGTAGTATTTCCCTTTTACGTTCTCAGTTTCGGCATAACCGCCGGTACTTTGAATATTGAGGGCAATATTCATTTCTAAGTGTGGGGGGGAATTCTCACGAATTTTATCATGTAATTATACCACCCAATTCCCCCGTTTTTGGCCAAAATTTTTTTTTGGAGTAAGTGTTTTGCACTTACTCAGCTTATGGTTATCAGTCCGCCATGTCTAAAAAACAAAAGGATTGGCTAATCCAGGAGCAAACGGCTCTTGGTAAAGATATCTCAAATCCGTTGACGGCTTGCAATTTGCCCAAAATTGTATGGTATTCAGCTCACCATATCTTTAATTAGTGAAGAGTTGGCTAGCCCGCAAGTTTATGGCTTGTGGTAAAGGCAGTGGAAAAACCATAATTGGTAATCAGCTCACCAAAGATAATATTGATAATTTATCTAAGAGTTGGCTAGTCCAGAAGCAAACGGCTTCTGGTAAAGACAAATCAAATCCGTTGGAAGCTGGTGGTTTGCTCAAAATCACATGGTTATCAGTGTACCATGGTTCTTACTTGAACTGAAACATTTGGCTACTCCAGAAGTAATGGCTTTTGGTAAAGAGATTCAAATCCATTAAGTTTTTCTCAAAAGATTGCTAGGGACTAGCAATAGTTTAGTGTGGGGGATTGATGAGTGTGTAAATACTCATCATTTTTGGTTAAATCTGAACTGCAAAACGTTTAAAAATGCTCAGAAATACATCAAAATACTGAAAATATCTCAAAATTGCATTTTATATGTTTCAGATGCAAAATGTTTAAAATCAGATGAAAAATGAGCTAAGTTTTCATAATTGGCAGTTTCAGTCCCCCAAGTTTCAAAAGTTGTCAGAAATAGTCCCTGAGCACTTAATCTCAAAAGAAAAATCACCAAAGGTCCTTTTAAAATCATAACTTGTCAAAATTAGTCCTTTGGTGAAAAATATCAAAAGTTTCGAGAAATTACAAATTTGGTCCTTCAAGTTTAAAAATTGGCAAAAATGGTCCTTGGAAATTTGAAAATGTCAAGTTTGGTCCTTGTACTATTGGAGCTTGTCACTTATGGTCCCTTGGAACAACTTTCCATAATTGGCAGCCTTGGTCCTTGTACTTTCAGAAAATGCAAAACAAGCCCTTGTATTAAAACCCTTGGCCTTGTCAAAACTGCCCATTGGACCCCTGTCATTAACCCTTGTGACCCCCTTCATTTGACCCCCCCCCTTTAATATTAAACCCCGGTCAACCCATAAGTCAAACAAACACCCCCGCGCCTTTTTCTCTTCTCCCACCCACTGCTTCTGCAACACTCAACATCCATCCCCCCAGCTCATCCTCCACTCTCCTTGTCCCCCCCCACCTCACCAAACTCCAAGAAGCATTAAATGCATCCCTCTCCGACTCACTCAACCCCCAACTGGCAAAATGCGTTTTGGCGCCAAAATATGATCAAATGGCTAAAATCTTCTCAAGCCATCCAATGGTCCAGATATCAAGTGGGAATTGATCAGAGAGGTGAGAGAAGACTTTTTGGTATAAAAAGAGGAAGAAGAAGCAAGAGAAAGTAGTAGATTTTAGTTTAAAATTTCCCTTATGTCGTTTTTTTTATCAATGTCTTAGTTTAACTTAAAAGCTGTAATATTTTGTTTCTATGTGTTGAACTCAAAGTGTTTTATCATTATAATATGTTTTTAAGTATAAATTCAAAGTTCTATTATGATTCCAAGTTTTTATGCTACTGTTGAGAAACTCAGTTTCAATCTCTTATAATCAATGCTCTAATTAGCTTTATCTTACTCCAAATAAGCTTATTCAAGCTTATTATAGCTTTGAGTAAGCTCACAATTCAGTTTCAAACAACTTGGGTACTTGGTCAACGAAAGTCAAACTGGGTGCAGTTGGTCTTGGAAATGGATAATGGTTGATGCAGTGCTGTTTTGGATTGGTTTTGGTATAGAATAGCAATGGTTGGTTTGGTTTAAGCTGCAAAATAAGCTGGATATTTGTGAGTGTTTTATCTCATTTTCATTTTTGCATATTGTGCTTGTAGTTGTATCTGTGACAATTAATAGTTTAGACCTGTTTAAATAGTAGTAACTAGGATAAGTAGATTCAGTTTAAGTAAGAATATGAGCTAAATCAGTAGTGTTCTTAGTTTAGATTGGAAATCAGTTATATAAAGGGGTGTTTGGATGCATTGAGTAATCTGATCCAGAGGTTAGTAAGGTGGTCAAATTGCATTGTAGTAGTTCCTAGTAGGTTTGTTAGAGTCTTTAAGTTCATCTATTTGCACATTAGAGCAGTAAAAGTCAAAATTTCATTCTCACTGATTTCACATGCATTACAGTTAGGTTAGAATGGAGTAGACTTGCATTTTAGGTTTATATTCCTATAAGTTAGCTTATTTAGGTCTCATTGCATCTACATTCATCATCATGTTCCTGTTTTTGAAGATCAAACCTCAAATAAGTCAAAGTTCTAAAATCTGTTACAAAAGTCAAATTGCACAAGTCAGTTTGAGCCCATCTTGGGTGATTTTTCATGGGTTCAGTTTTGGGCCAAATCAAGTGAAACTTTGTTTGTTTTTAGTCCAGCTGGTCTAGTTACTTATTATGATTTTTATTGAATTTTAGAAATTTTTTGCAAGCCCCAAATCAGCTTGTCAATAAGGGCTTATTTGCCCTACTCATAAACTCAGTGAGTACCGAGTTTTCTCAGTTTCTTGCAGGGCTTGACACAAGCTCATAAGAGCTTGTCCAAATCTGGTTTTTGGTTTATAGATAGCTAGCCAGGTCTAGTGTAGGATCCAATACCTGGTTTTCATTTTCAGCTTATTGGGTAGCTTGTGCTTAAGCTTAAAAGTAGTAGCCTTAAAACTGTTTTAGCACTTGAGATCAAAACATCAAATCTGTGTAGCTGGTGATTTAGAGGTTAAGAGCAGTTGAGATTAGTTGCTTTCTAGTAGTTATAGCATATTGTAACTTCTGTATCAGTTTGGTGCTCATTTGTAGCTTGTGGCTTATTCCAAGTGCTTATTCTTAAGCACTTATCTCTGCAGCCTCTTATTCCTTCACACAACCCTCTGTTTTTATATTTTTCCTAGATTCACAATATTAATTTAGACTTTTCCTGGATTTTCCACATTTTTCTAGGTCAGTTTGCTATTTTTCTTAATTTAAAACAGTTTTTAAGCATTTTTAATTAGCTTTTAATACAAATAAATCAGAAAAGTTTCAAAAAAATAATTTTTCATTTTTCTTAGGTTAAGATAAATATAAAAAGTCAAAAAAATATTTTTCCAGATTTTTCTTAGTTAAATTTGTA
Source organism: Chrysanthemum seticuspe (assembly GCA_019973895.1). Lineage (NCBI taxonomy): Eukaryota > Viridiplantae > Streptophyta > Magnoliopsida > Asterales > Asteraceae > Chrysanthemum > Chrysanthemum seticuspe. The sequence continues at coordinate 9,279,824 of BPTQ01000005.1, forward strand.
TTTTTAAGCAATTTAAGTAGTTTTAAATAGTTTTTAATTCATAGAAAATTCAAAAATAATCAGAAAAATACAAAAATAGTTTTGAAAATTCTCTTTAGTTATTTTAGATTTTTCCAAGTCAGAATTTCATTTTTCTAGCTTTATTTCATATTTTCTTGTATTTTAGGCTATTATTAAATAGTTAAAAATAGTTTTGATTTAATAATAATTAGATAAATAGTTTTAAAAATATTTTTCTTTTTTTTTTTAAATTTTCTCTTATCATTAGGTTTGTAAAAATGTCATTTTTATATTTTTAGGATTAATATTGTTTAAGTTTCACATTTTTCTTTTGTACGTCACGTAGTTTTTAATTTAAGTTTTATAAAAAAAATAAAAAAACATTATTTTGCAAATAGTGATAGCGTTTATTTAATATATTTTATCTTTTTAATTTTCTTTAATTTGCATTTAAGCCCTTGTAAATTAATAAGTTTTTCTTTAGTTATAATCGTTCATAAATCAAAACTCTTTTCCGTTCAAATTCTCTCGATCACTATTCGTTTGGTGATTCATCGCGCAGCTCGTTGGGACATAACGACCCGGGGAAACACTATACTCCTCTGATCTTCATTGTATTTGTGTCTGAACTGTTTTAAGTTTCTTACGGTTAGCCATTCACAAGTGGCTAGCTTGTGTGAGAAAACTTGACGGTTTGGCACAGATCACCTATACATAGTGAAGATCCGAAGTTGAACGAATTTGAATGGCTGAAAGACGTTTATCTTAATGACCTATTAAAGCGTTGTCGTTTTCATTCCACGCAAAAGGAAAAATTAGAAGCATGTCTGCTTGAGGTAAACACTTTAATACCCCAAATCAGAGAATCTTATGCTGGTGTGAAGAAGAACTATAGTGACGTTGAGCTTGCCAGGATGATGGTTATGGATGGTTGTTTCTGTTGGATATTGATGAGGTTGTATAGTTTATCACTTTACAATAATCTAAGTATGATGGTGAAGAAAAACAGATCTCTATGATAAACAAAACACTTTTATTACTTCAGAAACAATATTACAACCCAAATCTTCTATTCTCAAATAGAAAACAATCAACAATCAGTATTTGATCTCAATCAAATAACAATGAATCAATAACAACAAGTAACAAAGTATTTTGATCAAGGAAATCAAAATACAAACTAGGGTTTTCTTTGTTTAAGAGAGAGAGTCGTATTTTTGGTGAGAGAGAGATTAAAGCAGATATATGAAGACTGCATATCTCTTCAGTATATATAGCCTCAAATATTACATATTGGCCCTTCATCTTCTATAAATGTCTTTAACCAACCAAAGCTATCCAAGCCAATATCTTAAGCACTTCCAGTCCCTCTTAGAAACAAAACTTCACTATCAATCCCTGATAACTCTCCATCTATTATAACAGGACAAACACAAACAAAATAAACTCAGATATCACAAATCAGATTAAATTCAAGCATTCAGATCATAATTCTCAACACCCCCCTTAATCTGATAAGTGATATATATCAAACATCCCAAGTTTTTTAACTAAAAAATCATGTTGTAATGTATCCAACCCCTTAGTAAGAATATCTGCAATTTGGTTTGCAGAATCCACTTTCACAGTTTTAACCACACCATTTAAAATTTTTTCTCTAACAAAATGTAAGTCTATTTCAAGATGTTTTGTCCTTTCATGGAAAACAGGGTTGGCTGCTATTTTTATAGCAGATTTACTGTCACAGTGAAGAGGAACAGGTAAAAGACCTGAAATTTTAAGATATTTTAAAATTTTCAGAACCCAGATCACTTCACTGGTAACTGAAGCAAGAGCTCTGTACTCTGCTTCAGTAGAGCTTTTAGAGAGAGTTGGTTGTTTTTTACTTTTCCAAGATACAAGAGACCCATTTAGAAAAACACAATATCCAGTAACAGATCTCCTTGTTACAATACATTTAGCCCAATCAGCATCAGAATAAGCAAGAAGAGACATACCAGAATTTTTAGTAATATGAATACCCAAACCTGGAGCTCCCTTAAGATACTTAAGTATCTTTAAAGCTATTATGAGATGAGACTTAAGAGGAGAATGCATGAACTGACTTAGGCAGTGAACAGCATATGAAATATCAGGTCTATTATTAGTCAAGTAAATAAGTTTTCCCATAAGCTTATGATAATCAGTAATATTATCAAGTAAAGGATCATTATCAGTAGCCTCATTAGATATAACCAATTTAGACTGTAAAGGAGTTTTAGAAGGTTTACAACCAAGCATACCATACTCACTTAACAAATCTAAACAGTACTTTCTTTGATTTAAACAAATTCCTTTATCAGTCTCAGCAACTTCAATACCAAGAAAATATTGCAACTTTCCTAAATCCTTAATCATGAACTTAGTTTTAAGAAAAGCTTTAAAACTGTTGATTTCATCAATATTATTTCCAGTAACAATAATATCATCAACATAGACAAGTAATACAATAAACACATCATCTTTAGATTTTGTATATAAAGAATAATCACTTTTACTTTGCACAAAACCATTTTCAATAAGAGCAGATGTTAGTTTAGCATTCCATTGTCTAGGAGCTTGTTTTAAACCATACAAAGACTTTTTAAGTCTACAAACTCTATTATCACCTTCAGGTAAGAATCCTTCAGGTAACTTCATATAAACAGTTTCCTCAAGATCACCATATAAAAAAGCATTATTCACATCAAGTTGAAAAATAGGCCAGTTATATTGTACAGCAATATTAATCAAGCATCTAACTGTAACCATTTTAACAACAGGTGAGAAAGTTTCTTCATAATCAATACCTTCCTTTTGATTATATCCTTTAGTAACAACTCTAGCTTTATATCTATCTATTTCACCATCAGATTTATACTTAATTTTGAATACCCATTTACTTCCTATAGCCTTTCTACCAGGAGGTAAAACAGTAACTTCAAAAGTATCATTTCTATATAAAGCCTCAATCTCATTATTCATAGCATCAGTCCAATAGATAGATTTAACAGCTTCAAAATAGTTTCTTGGTTCATGACTTTTGTTCAACTGAACAGTAAAACAATAGTTTCTAGAATTAAGTTTAGAGTAATTTACAAACTTTTCAATCCCATACTTAACTTTTGATTCAACAACAAAATCATTATAATTTTTAGGAAAAACAGAAGGTCTAGAAGACCTTCTCAAAGGTACTTCAGCCTGAACAGGAGAATTTGAATCAAGATTCAAATTACCCTCAGAATTATTATTATCATCAAGTGTAGTTACCACCTCATCCTCATCAGCAGAAACACTATTATCACTATTATGATTAGTGACATGGTCTCTACCAGATGGAGGAGAGCTGCCACCTTCACTTTGTGACTCAAAGTCACTATTCAGATTAGGGTCTACTCTCTCTTCATCATTGGGTAGTTCAGGGGTTTCATTATCAAAAAAGTTCAACTGATTTAAGTCTTGAAAAACATTTTCAGAAATAGAACTGTTCTTATCAGCAGTTGAGTCTTTAAAAGGAAAAATAGACTCAAAAAAGTTAACATCTCTGGAAAATATGAACTGATGCTTGTCAAGACTATATAACCTATATCCCTTTTTAGAATTAGAATACCCCATCATAACACATTTCTCAGATCTACTACCAAGTTTATCATGATTATTAACAATAGTAGCAAAGCACAAACAACCAAACATTCTTAAATTGCAGAGAGTAGGTCTTTGATTATATATCATCTCAAAAGGAGATTTTCCATTAAGCACAGAAGAAGGCAATCTGTTAATAAGAAAAGTAGCAGTAAGAATACACTCAGTCCAAAACTTAAGTGGAATTCCCCCCTGAAACATAAGGGATCTAGCAACATTCAAAAGATGCCTATGTTTCCTTTCAGCAATACCATTTTGCTGTGGAGTGTATGCACAAGAAGTCTGATGGGTAATACCTTTTTCTTCACATATCTTTGAAAAAGAATGATTAACAAATTCAGTACCATTATCACTTCTAAAACTCTTAATTTTCTTATTAAATTGAGTTTCAATCATGTTATAAAAGATAGTGATATAATGAAAAGTTTCATCCTTAGTTTTAAGTAAATATACCCATACAACCCTAGTATAATCATCCACAATAGTCAAAAAATATTTGTAACCTTCCTTACTAGCAACCTTATAAGGTCCCCATAAATCTAAATGAACAAGTTCACCTAAAACAGTAGAAGTATGATCACTTAAAGGAAAAGGTTCTCTAGTTTGTTTAGCCCTTTGACAAGTTTCACAAAATAAAGAAGTAATCCTCAAATCAGTTTTTAAAACATTTAGAACAGGGTCTGCAGGATGACCAAGCCTGCAGTGCCAGTCATAATAAGAAAGGGAGTTATTACTTTGAAAAGGAGTACCTCCAGAATTGAAATAATATAAACCACCACACTGATTACCAGTCCCCAGAACATTTCCCAGATTCAAATCCTGATTCAAGAAATAACATTTGTTCTCATCAAAGGCAACTACAATTTTATTATCTTTAGCCAATTTATGAACAGAAATTAAAGTAACACAATATTCTGGAATAACCAAAACATCATATAATATTAAAGAATCTGCCAGTTTAAGATTTCCAATTTGAGTAATCAAAGCTTCAGTTCCATTTGGATGACCAACTTTTATTTGAAGATGAGAAATATCAAAAACATTTACCAAGCCCTTGGCAGAATATGTCATATGCTGGTTAGCACCAGAATCCACAATCCTTCCATCAGAACTAAGTTTAGATTTTAAATTTGTATTTGTAGAAAAAAAACTTGTGAAAATTTTGATTGAAGACTTTACTAGTATTAAAATAAGTGTGACACCCTAGGCAAATCCCACATCGGCTGTGGCCTGGAGAGATGCTGGGCTCATAAGATAACATTCGCCTTACAATGACACAACGTGTTTTGTGGTCTACTACGGGTGGAGTTCTTAGGAACTGGCAGTTAAGCGTGCTCATGTGAGAGTAGTACTGGCTTGGGTGACCTGCCGGGAAGTCTTCAAATGAGGCCACAAAAACAAAGCCGTGAGCCTACGGGCAAAGCGGACAATATTGTGGTCAGATAAGGCGGGGTGTTACAAGTGGTATCAGAGCCACTCCTGAGCCGTTCGGGATGGTAGGGCAAACCTCATCGAGGACGATGAGTCCCTAAGGGGGGTGATTGTGACACCCTAGGCAAATCCCACATCGCCTGTGGCCTGGAGAGATGCTGGTCTCATAAGATAACATTCGCCTTACAATGACACAATGCGTTTTGTGGTCTACTGCAGGTGGAGTTCTTAGGAACTGGCAGTTAAGCGTGCTCATGTGAGAGTAGTACTGGCTTGGGTGACCTGCCGGGAAGTCTTCAAATGAGGCCACAAAAACAAAGCCGTGAGCCTACGGGCAAAGCGGACAATATTGTGGTCAGATAAGGCGGGGTGTTACAAAGTACCTGCCATATTGGCCTGCACACTATTCCCTTTAATAGAGTTGTCTTTGATGAGAGAGATAAGAGTAGTAAGTTGTTCATCTGTAAAACCAGAAAATGAACTAGACCCCACAGAATTATTATTAGAAAATCTTTTTTGAGAAGTCTGAGGTCTGTTATTGTTACCCTTTTTTCCAAAATTTGGAGGATACCCAATCAATTTAAAACATCTGTCCTGAGTATGTCCATTAAAACCACAGTGATCACAAACAAGAACAGAACCAGTGTTTTTTCTATTATCAGATACTTTATTAAAGTTAGCAATAGGTGGATTAGCCTGAGTATTCTGATTAATAGATCTAGTATTCTGACTAGTTGGAGTATTAACTTGATTCACAACTCTAGTAGCAAAAGCAGAATTATGATTCCTACTAGAACTACCAGATACAACATTTCTATGGTTTTCTTCACTACTGATAATAGCATAAGCACCCTTAACATCAGGCAGTGGATCTCTAGAAAGTATATTACTTCTTATTTGCATGTAAGTATCATCCAGACCCATTAAGAACTGCATAAGTTTCATAAGTTGGTTATGCTTTTTAAAATCATCAGCAGCATGACAAGTGCATCTAGGTAACTGAACCATAGCATCAAATTGTTTCCACAAAGTACTTAGCTTATTAAAATATTCAGAAATAGTAGTGCCATTCTGAGTTAAAGAATGAATCTTATGATGCAAATTAAAAGTAACAGAACCATCAACCCTGTCAAAGGTATCTTTTAACTCATTCCAGACACTAAAAGCACTTTTGGAAAATATTTGACCAAGAAACAATTCTTCAGAAATAGAGTTTAGAATCCATCCCAACACAATAGCATTAACCCTATCCCATTGTCTTCCCAAAACTTCATCAACATTTGACCTTCTACAAGTGCCATCAATAAAACCAGTTTTATTTTTACCTTCTAAAGCTAACATCATAGCACAAGACCAGACATTATAATTCTCAGTTCCTTTTAGTTTTATTGAAACCACAGTCAAAGAAGCTGAATCATTAGGGTGTAAATGTAAAGGATGACTCAAATCCAATTTACTTATTAAAGTGACAGGGTTGTCAGGTTCATACTCATCATTAGTATAACCATGAACAGAATTATGAATAGACATGATTCAAGAACAGTTAATCAATCACACAAGAAAGGTAAAGAAAGTAGTTCTCAGGCTTTCCTTGCCACTTAGAGTGGTAGGTCAAGAGCGCACACAAGCATACAAAAACAGATAAAAAAAATAAAACCACAACAAATCTCAATCTCAACCAATCACAACTTCCAATAATCCCAAATCCTATCCTCCGGCAATCTAGACAGAAAAATAAGAACATAAATTAAAGAGAGAGTGTGAGAGGTGTTACAGAGCACGCAATAACAATCAGCAGCGGAAACCAAACCTACTATACTCTAGATTCACTTAGTCTAGAGATATAGCAGATATAAAGCAAGAACCCAGAACCAAGATCCAAGAACCAACAAACCCTAATTTTTTTGAATTCGGGAAAACCACCAGAACCACTTCCAATCTTTACCAAATACCAGATCTTATCGATTAATCAACTTTAATCGATTCAGAAGCTCTTAATCACAAAATCCCCAAAATAAACCAAACCCTAATTTTTCAGAAATTAGGGGTTTTTCAGAAACCTTCAATTTTAATCAAATCCACCACAAGATCTATCAATTAACACAAGTTAATCGACTAAGAACCAATCAATTTGTAAAAAACCCAAATTTATCAAAACCCTAATTTTTTAAAAAACAATTTTCAGAGAACCTGGCTCTGATACCATGAAGAAAACAGATCTCTATGATAAACAAAACACTTTTATTACTTCAGAAACAATATTACAACCCAAATATTCTATTCTCAAATAGAAAACAATCAACAATCAGTATTTGATCTCAATCAAATAACAATGAATCAATAACAACAAGTAACAAAGTATTTTGATCAAGGAAATCAAAATACAAACTAGGGTTTTCTTTGTTTAAGAGAGAGAGTCGTATTTTTGGTGAGAGAGAGATTAAAGCAGATATATGAAGACTGCATATCTCTTCAGTATATATAGCCTCAAATATTACATATTGGCCCTTCATCTTCTATAAATGTCTTTAACCAACCAAAGCTATCCAAGCCAATATCTTAAGCACTTCCAGTCCCTCTTAGAAACAAAACTTCACTATCAGTCCCTGATAACTCTCCATCTATTATAACAGGACAAACACAAACAAAATAAACTCAGATATCACAAATCAGATTAAATTCAAGCATTCAGATCATAATTCTCAACAGATGGGGGTATGACTAGAAAACCAATTGAGAACTTGTTGGTGCATGACTAGAGAACCAACTAACTACATGATTGATCACTTTACAATAATCTAAGTATGATGGGGTCACTTTACAACTAAGAACTTGTTGGTGCATGACTAGAAAATCAACTCACTACACGATTTGAACATGATGGTTTTTGAGTCAAAGATTCTGTCCATTATTTTCTCTAGTATTTGCTTAGTGGGATGCTAACTTTTATCTATAAATAAGGCCATTATCCATGAGTCTAAAAGATAACAAACCATATCAACGATAAGTTAGTACTTCCTATCATACTTAATTCGTAGCAACATTTTCTACTATCATCGGTGTTTTGTGTTGACTCGGTTGCTGCCGATTAAACACGTGTCGGCTGCATCAAATCCTGGGGCTTGTACGTTTGTAGACTCGCAGCAAATATACGAGTTCATATTAAGCTTAAAGGACAGGAGTCATTCCGTGCAGTTCGTTTGTTCTTTTGTTTCGTTTGTTTCATGTTTGCTGATGTACCAAGGTTTGCTGTTGTACCAAGGTTCGTCGTCTGTTGTTTGGAATTTCAGAATTTGCTGCTGGTGTTATCTGATATTCAACAGTTTCATACATGAATTCTGTTTCAAGCATGACGAACGAAGTTTGCATTTGGCAAATATGACGCAAGCTAATCGTATTGCCATGGATATGATGTTGCTAGAAAACCAAGTCCCTTTCTTTTTTCTTCAAGCTTTGTTTAACTACATGGTTAAGGGGAAAGTGAATGTCTCCACTCTTAACCAAGTTCTCGATAAATGTTTGGCACCCTACTTTATGAAATTCTGTTCTCTGTTTTTAACCGCACCTAGTTTTCACGATCATGATATGGTTAGGGGGAGAGTGGTCTCCTCCACTCTTAACCAATACGATCATGTTCTTGGCTATTTGCACAGACGCTGCCAGCTAGTTTTCAAGCCAAATATTATTTCTATTCGCGCTGACGCTGAGGCATCAGAGCGTATAGCATTCCACTCGATAGTAGAACTGGATAGATCTGGGATGAAATTTAAGCCTCACCCAGAGGGTAACTGGTCAATGACCATAAAATACCAACCATCTCTTTTTCCATGTTTACCCTGGTTTTGGGGAAAGCCTACTCTTCTAATGCCAACCCTGGTTATTAATGATTCGACTGAGCTAATTTTAAGGAACTTAATTGCTTACGAGCATTGAGTTGTTGATGAGCAACGTGTCTTATAGATAGCGGAAGCACGCATGCTTGCGCATTGAAAGATCATTTTCGTAAATACGAATGCGTGCAGTGGTTCATTTTCGTAATATACTATCATAAGGTTCATATAAGAAAATTTTCAAAAAATAAACATGTTGCAACAAGGATAAGATGAATAATAAATGGTTAATAACTTTAAAGCACTATATTTGTCAAGAATGGCGGTTCTGCGTACCGAACTAAAAAAATAATTCTTTTAGACATTAAAGTTAACATTTTTGTCTTTCTTTAAGTATTATGACCATATTATGACTATTTTACCATTTCTAAATTTTTTTCAAAATACTTTTTTTCGAAATTTTTTTTCGAAATTTTTTTTTGATTTTTTTTTTGAAATACTTTTTTTTTGAAATTTCTGAATTTTTTTTTCGAATTTCTTTTTTTTTGAAATATTTTTCGAAAGGTAAAATGGTCATAATATGGCCATAATAAAAGAGTTATTTTTTTAATTCACTACGCAGAACTGCCATTTTTGATAAGTATAGTGCTTTAAAAGGTTATTAGCCCAATAATAAAACATGACACAATGAGAAAGTAGTCTTTCAAGTCAAAAACTTTCTTAAATAGCTATAATTTTATACTGCTGGAATAACAACATTTTTTTCGGGTTTGTTTGTTGTAATAAAATAACGAGCATTATTATGAATCTAAATTTTTTGGTTTTACTATGTACTCTTTCTGTCTCACATTATGTGTCCACGTTTGTTAATTGGCGTTTGAGTTTAAATTGTAGTACTATTTTCAAAACCTGAATATCTATTGCTTATCATATGTATTATTCGTAAATCATAATTTATTATGCCAACAATATATCATTATTAATTACGAACCATACCTTTCATTATACTCCATTAAACTTGTTACTCCGTTATACTTTTAAAAATATATTTCGCCATTATAAAGCTACTTCTTCCGTCTTATATTAACTGTCCATTTTAATAATACACAAATATTAGAAAATCCACTACACTCCTCACTAATCAAACAAGTGCAATACCCGTGCGTTGTCCGGGTACACTTCATTTATGTAACGTTTGTATAAGCTAAGAAGTGTTCATATAAAAAATTTGAGAAACTAAATAATATAACAATTCAAACATTTACGGTTTGAGGTATTACAAAATTTTCATTGGTTAGCCGAATCTATCGCGAAAATATTCTATAGATTTAAAACACCCTTTTGGTGAAATTTTGTAGAATTAATCGCTAGTAGTATACATAATGTTTCCAACACATTATTTGAAGGGACAATTTCATCTATATCCTTAGAAAACTTCAATATTACATCAATATCCTTTTAAATTTCATAATTACATCAATATCCTTTTAAAACCTACAAATACTCAAATATATCCAAATAAGCAATTTAATTTTAATTTAATGATTTTCAAATTAAGAAGCTAGTCATTAAATGTAATAATACATTTTTACCCTTACATCTAATTTAATTTGGTTTATATGTTCTCCTTCTTCCTCTAATTCTTTTCTCTTTATTCACTGAATACCCTTTTTGTTTTCACATATTAGTATCAAAACAAGCATCATCAATCGGTTGATACTCTTAATATGTGTCTAATTAATCATATAGTGTCACTTATATATTATTGTAGCTCAAACAAATTAAAAATACACAGATTGCTAATGTATCTATGCATATAAACATAATCTCACATGTTTACATATTTAAATCTATTTATTGCAACAGAATACTATATTTGCAGGTTCTGGTGTAAAGGAATCTTATTTAGTAAGTATACCAACACGATTACTATTTTGGTTTAATATTGATAGATAAGTCTTGGAATTAAAACTAATTTGAAAGAGCAGTACAATTCAAGGAAGAAAAAGAGATATGAAGAAAGATTAGCAGATACGACTCATGGGGTATGCGATGTTTCAATTTTGTTTGATTGGCGTAGGAGGGTATAGAGGTAAAAGTCTTTTTTAATTAACATATGGATAATAGTTTTTAATTTAAAATCATTTAATTAACTCATAATTATTTATTTGGATATACATGTGTATTTATAGGTTTTGAAAGGATATTGATGTAATTATTAAATTTGAAAGGATATTGATGTAATATTAAAGTTTTCTAAGGATATAGGTGAAATTATCCCTTATTTGAACACCAAAAAACCCATCGTCCATAATCTTTTTCAAAATACAGATACGAATATGTCGACAATTACTTTAAACCAACACTCAAAATCGACAATAGATCAATGTCTCATCACAAATTACAACAGATACATGATACATGATAAAAGACAGATGATGATAATCTTTAGACACATGATGATAAAAGACACATGATACATGATTAGCAGTTGAATTATAAACAATAAATTTGTGATACATGAACATTACCTAGAATAAGATTATTTTTTAATTGTATTGAAAATAAAGTGTAGTGACTCCTCTAAACATGGTTGTACATAAGACACTCTTCCTTGAGGAGTGCTCGAAATTCTCGACTAAGCGATGTCAATCTGAAACAAAGATTCATAAAGAAAACATGTAAACGCGAGAATTAAAAGAAAGTGACGAGCATAATTTCATTTAGAAGCATTAAATGCAACATGAACAAATGACTCTACAAAAGCTAAATATAAGTTGTTCTTTTAACGATCCCTCTTTCTTATTTTTCTGAATTTGCCCGAGCCTAAAATAACATAACTAAACTAAACAATCAATTTAATATATAGTGCAACTAATCTAAATATGTAATAAGAAATAGTAACGGTAATGGCCAAGTAATAAGAGTGTATATATACTTGATGCTTACTTTTTAAGAAACAACTGCATGATACATAATCACAAACGTATCACCTTTAAGTGTTATTTCTTCATGTTCTAAATAACTCACATGAATAATCATCTTTGGTTCTTGATGTATAAGAGGCAAAGCCGTATTATGTTGAACATAATATACGGGTTAAATCGTGTTTTAAATAAAATTAGAGTACCACTTTAATTCAAAGTTAAAAATTTTGTTTTTATCTTGTTATTCAGATTGATGTAGACTTTTTAATTAAACATGTGATGCAATACTACAACCGTAGTTCTAAAATATAGGAGAAGTGGTGATGATAAGATTTGAGTTGAATTTATACGGTGTAGATTATTTTACCAAATGATCCAACGATTTTAAGGCTATGCCATGTCAACATTAATTCTCTTTGCTTCGGCAACAATATATAGTTATAATTATAATTATAATATCATATCTACTCATAAAAGTCTATTTTAATTAGTTAAAATGGTGAACACTTATTCTGAGACATTTCAAAATAGCAATGTAGGCATGTAGCTTCTTTTTTTTTTATCTTGTCGATCTCTAAGCAGACACATATAGGGGCTTTGCATACTTGAAATGACAATCAATGTGCTAATGATATGTTGTTTGGTGTTTCGTTTTATCAGCTTATGTTCTAATTATAGTGATTATGGCCATAAGGCCGTGACCCGTGTGATGCAGCTTAACAATCTCATGGGGTAATAAACTCTATAGCTGAATACGCGGACCAACTTCAATTATTGGATGTGAGGAACCAAGATTTGTAAATTTTTATTTATCGAAAGTGACACATTACCAAAATCTACTATCTAGTTGAAACAACAAAGTCGAGCTTTTATCATGTTACTCAAGTTTAAACCAAATAATCTCATACATTTTTGGCTTTTTGCCTAAGCTTACTTTGTTGAGTGCTTATAACAAATAATTTCATACATTTTTGGTGAGTGTTGGATTAGCTTATGCCACAAATATAGCCTAAAAAGAAAAACAAGCTTAAAATCTCCGCAATAAACCCCGTTGATTAAGTCCATAAGCCTAATCTATTAAAGTTAGCCAAACACAAACACCCCCCCGTAATAAGCTCTCCAATAAGCTCTTTTTGGGCTTATTATCTGGTCCCATATAACTAATGTTTTCAAAACCGGGTCAATGGGTCAACCCGATTTAAGCAAGAAAAAACCTAACAGTCTATACACGTTTCCACAAAACTATGTTTCTTTCGGCTTTTCAAACACTCAATCTGCTAAAAAAACCAGCGGTTCGCACTGGGTTTCAATTATTAAAGAAACTGGAACCGGTTCGACCTGTTGACTCTGCCGGGTCGAACCGGGTTTCAAACTATAACAGTATAAAACATTAACAAAGGTATAATATAACAAATTTTTATAAAAGTTTACCAGTTACTTCAAATCAAACTTTTTTTCAGGGCTGGTCTTTAAGCCCAATAATCTTTTTGAGCGGGTCTGCAAGCCCAATAATATTTTCTTTGTTTGGCCCAAAAATCCAAGTAAAACATTTTATCTTTTCGGGGAATTGCATATATATGCTTCAAAAGATGAATAATTACTATCTTTTTTAAATACTACTAGTCAAAGTTGCCACATATGTCTAGTAGAGCAGAGGAGTATTGCCACATTGTGTTGGTCGAACATCGACATTTTGTAGCAGGAATCTAGAATTGTTCATAAATGAGCGCAAGTCTTGACCAAGCACGGAAAAACTCTATATCTGATTATGGCCATAAGACCAAGACACGTGTGGTTTAGCTTAACAATGTCATGGTTAAAAACGCAGAACTTCAATTATTGAAAGCAATGTCATTTCTACCGTCCCCTGGATGTGAGGAACCAAGATTTATGAAAAATTATTAACCGAAAGTGACACATTATTACAGTTTACCAGGAAGAACTGATAGTATTGTAAAAAACTTCTGGAACTCGAATACGAAAAAGAAGCTTCTTCAGTTCCAGCTGCAAATGGTCAATGATCAAGAGCGTCGTGTTGATCAAGAAACGGAAAATGAAGTTGATCATCCTCCTCTTCCACCATCATTCATGAGAGTATTTTGACCCAATACTTGATCAAAATTGGGAACCGAGTTGCAAGCTAGAAGCGAGAGCGACAGCATGAATTTGATCACTCATAGTCAACCAAACATTCAGTTCATAGGTCATAACAGTATTTGAACTCTCAAACTATGTATTGACAGTGATCGAATATGTTGAGCCCTGATCGAACTTTTTATGCAAAATGGGATGCCTAAACTAAACAAGTGTAACGAAAATCATAATAACACTACTAATAACATTTTTTGTTAATTTACTGGATAAAACTCTGATAATTATTCATGTATATCGTGGTGACTGATTCCACATAAATATGGTGCAACCGAGAATCCAAACACCAAAAGTTTGTTTTTGCTGCGTATGATATGCAACCATTTGGATCGTGCCATGGCTCCTGCGGAGGCACAATCCGAACAAGCAATCCTGTCTTCTCATAGGTGGATTGTCTTAGCACACTTGGATAGAAGGTACCCGTTACGGTCACAAAAGAAGATCATAACTGACAGCATTGTTAATATAAAAGGAAGTATGAAACAAATCAACGATTTTATATAGGATTAACAAAGATCACAAGCCTCACAGAGTCTTGTATAAGCGTACATGTTAGTAGTAACATACAACCATACAACAAAGTAGAAACACTAAAAATCTGAAGTGAATTTAAAATCTACAACTACTCGTCATCTTCATCTTCTTCAAATTCTTCTTCGTCATCATCATTGCCGGTTTCTTCATCCACATCCTCGTCGATTCCTTCAACCACGTCCTCATCATCAACTATGAAACCACCCAACGTTTCATCAGTTTCATCTTCATCGTCATCATCTTCAACATCAACTTCCATCGCAGAACTCTTTCTAGTATCAGTACCACTTCTACTTGTACTCGCTCCTTTTTTGTTATTCTTTTGGTCTTTTGACCTGGTCGTATACTTGGGTTTTGGGTCATTTCTTAGTTTCTTAATCAATTCAGCGTCTTCTTCACTCTCACCCATCCAAACATCATCATCCTCGTCATCATTCGCTGCACGTTTCTTCCTCTTTCGTCTTTTTCCCTTTTTTGCTTTTTTATTACCAACTTCATCTTCATCTTCATCACTGTCTTCTTTATGTTCTTCAAGAAACCAATCCCAACTCCTTATGTCACAGATCATTTTTTTCAGGTAGTTATCAAACTCGTGTCCCATAACAACAAATCCGAACTCTGCAATTTACCATCAAAATAATATATAAGCAGACATTTATTTGGACCCATAACTGTAAATGGCTTAAAATTGGGGGTGTTTGGTCATGCATTTTAGAAGTGACTATAAGGAGGCATTTAGACATCCATCTTGAGAGTAGCTATCACATCTCGACCCGTTGCTATGTGCCTATGTATACTAAATAACAAAGTCCTTGAACTTCCATCTTGGAAGCGGTTATTACCAATTCAAAATGCAGTAAAATGAAATTATCAGTCCATTAATTCTAGCTAAAACTCGATACTTTCAAATTTATATCCACTTATTATCTGATATGTGTGTCTTCTTGATATGATCATTTTGACTTGAAATGTGAAAACCAGAATCACATCCAAACACCCTTTCATCTAAAATCTCAGCAACCAAAAATTTAAGCTAGGACTGTTCGATAACTGTAATATTATTTTCTAATAGTTTGAAATCAAAATAAGTGAATCTAAACAAACATGTAAGAAACTAATATTACAGTCGATTTTCAAGTTTTCCCATAAATCCCAGGATACTAAATACATGTCATTTTAGTCACACTATTTCATATATGAGTCATTAAAAATTGGATATTAAAGCTGAAAAATCAACATTCTTTGATAAAAATAAGACTTTTATACAAATTTAAACATTTTTATAAACAGGCTGGAATAACTAGCAGTAGTTGCATTCCTGTGCCTAATCTTAACCCAAATGAGGAGGATACGGTGGTTTGGAAAAAGTCAAATGGAATGATTGCAAAATTCTCAGTGAAAAAAGCATGGGAGGAAATGAAAAAAATTAGTGTGTCATGAAAGATGGGACAACTTCTTTTTGAATGTGGATCTCAAGATAGTTAAAGGAAATGTAACTATTGTGTTCATGTTTCCTATCCTAAAGGTTTATTGACTATATAGTATACAAATTAATGACCTGGTAAATGTCATGAAGAGGTCTACAGTTTAAAGTAGAAGCAATTATTCTATGGTTTGTCTCTCAGAAGGGTGTTTGGATATGAGTTTTATGGTATTGGAGGATGTACATTTTTGCCGATGGCTTTGTACCTTGGACTTGATTCTTATGTGCATTAAACTTCTTGTTCCTAGTATTTTGTGTGCTATGAAAGATGGAGCAACACTATACTCGGAATGGGATTGTTCTGTGTAGTTTTAAGTTGTTCCCTCCAAAAGGAAAGTTTCCTGCTAGTGGATGGTTCTATAATGAATTTTATTCTTGAAAAGAGTTGTTTGGATATTACTTCTATTCAGTTTGATTATGAATACGCAAATAGCTTTGTACATTGGAAATGCTTTCTTAGCTACTGGGATTCTACTTCTGATGTATTGTATGCTATGGAGTAAGAATAAAGGTTGAAAGGTGTGAGAGCATTTTCCGGAAGTTTAGCTAGTAAAGTTGGCTGTGGTATGCTTGTATTAGCTTTAGCGTCTTTGTTTAGGTGTTTCTGCATGAATTCAAGTTGTATTGGTCTTCTATGTGGCCTTGGGTATGTCCAAGGTAAGCCATAGAATGACTATCTTATATTTTGGTAAGCCATAGTGTTTTTAATTAAAAAATCATTTGGCAACGAGAATTTATTTTTTCTAAACGCTACTTTTCATATGCTACTTGAAGAAGCATTTACCGTATAAATTTAGCTTTTTCGTCATTTACACTTAATAATTACACACACATATACAACTAAGTCACCAAACACTTTTATAAAACATGCTAGCAACTACCGCTAACTACTGTTCCTAGTTTTTCATCATTTTACACTTAATAAGTAAGTATACAGCTACGTTACCAAACACTTTTACAAAACAAACAGATACTCTAACACCTACTAGTAGCTAACTATATATAACCTAATTGCTAACCGCTAAATGCTGCTACACCTATCGGCTAATCCTAGTTTTGCCAAAAAATACTCTGAACACTAAAAGCTCATCACGAAACACAAAATATACTAAGGGGGTGTTTGTTTCAGCTTATATAGCGGGCTTATCGCACATTTAGTTTTCGGCTTATGTTTCATAAGCTGGCTTTTTGTGGTCTATTTTGAAACATTTCGGCTTATATAAGTTTATCATGTCATAATAACTTATATAAGCTGCAAAGTTTCAAAATAAGCCACAAAAACTATGCCGAAAACCACATAAGTCATAAGCCCGCAATATAAGCCGAAACAAACACCCCCTTTAGGGGGTGTTTGTTTCGGCTTATATAGCCGGCTTATCGCTTATTTGGTTTTGGGCTTATGTTTCATAAGCTCGCCTTTTGTGGCTTATTTGAAACATTTCAACTTATATAAGCTTATCATGTCATAATAAGCATATAGAAGCCGAAATGTTTAAAAATAAGCCACAAAAACTGTGCTTATGAAACATAAGCCGAAAACCAAATAAGTCATAAGCCATCTATATAAGCCGAAACAAACACCCCTAAAAGGTATGGACTAAACGCTCCAAAGCTCGTCACCAAACACTAAATTCAACATTTATCATACAAAAACAAAACCTTTAACAGGATCAAAATCTGTAACATCACCACCTAAACTTTCAATTTCACTCCCTAAAAATCCGTTTTCATTTGGGTTACTAATCTTTTGAGACGTGCCACTTTGTCACCGAACTTATAAAAACACGATGTTTATGTTACTTAACTACCAAGATTAAACATTGAATAAAAATACATGAAAACTAAAAATCAAACCTTCAACAGGATCATCAACATCAAAATCTGTAACATCACCACCCCCAAACTTTCACTTTCACCCCCTAAACTTCCAATCTCATCAAAATCAACCCCATCAACTTCCCTCACCTTAAACCAAACAAAATCCTTACACCCAACACAAAACTCATCACCCACTTTCAACTCCCCCTTATCCCCCCTTCTATAAACCCTAATCTCATCTCTTTCAACTTCATGTACCCAAATGGGGTTTTTCCATACACCACGAATTTCAAAATTCCTTTCTGGGTATTGTAATTCAAGGTAATGTGATGACGGGAGACTGTTTTGTCGGGTGTTTGGGATAAGGAATTGCGGCCGAGTTGGATTGGGGTGTTTGGGCTTGGGCTTGGGTTTTGGAGGGTGATTTTGGAGCCTTTTTTTGGATTCGAGTTCCATTTTTTGAAGTTTGAGTTTTGACTGGTGTTTTGGAATGGGAGCAAGGGTGTGGTTGGGGGAGGAGCTTTTGAGGGGGATTACGAGTCTTGGGCTTCTAAAATAAGCCGGTTTATAAAATAAGTCTTGTTTGTCATGCGGACTTATGAAATCATAAGCCTTTAAAAGGGGCTTAAAACTTTAGCCCCATAAAAGAGGCTAAAAACTTTAGCCCAGAGCTTATGAACCATAAATTATATATTTACCCACAAAAATATCTAACATATACAATAATAAAACTCATTGAATTATATCATTTTTTGTAATTTTGCAATAATAAGCCCCAGCACCACCTCATTTGCCAAACAAGTTTGTAAAAATACAAATTTCAACTTCGGCCTATAATAAAAGCCCTAGCCCAAGCCCAAGCCCCATCCCCAGCCTCTTGCGCCAAACATACCCTAAGGGTGCATTATTAGATTAATAGATAAAAAAACAAATACATAAAAAGTAAAAACTTTTTTGCGAAGCTAATGGATCATCAAAATTTTGTTAGCATAATTATTTAGTTAACATCCACATCACTTAAACAATTAGACCCCCTCACCATTGATCCTATCACTTAAGCCTTTTACCTCATAAAAAATCTGACCCTTCAAAGAAAGTTACACATAAAAGGATGACTTATGTTTTCAATGGCGCATATACCAAGATGCTTGTCACATAATGACATATTATAGTATTGTTGGGGTTTTTTTTCCATTATTATTTGACCACTTTTTAATGTAAAAGATAGCTAAATTTGCATTTTATTAACTATAAGCTATTGATGAAGTCCAAAAAGCTTTAGGTTACTTGTTGCCTATCTCCTTGCAATTGCTATATATCAACTACATGAGTTTTTCCAAAATACATGATGCACAAATCATATGAGTGTGATAGAATTAAATTAAAGGTGACAATGAGGAGCCTCCTAGGCATGTAGATTTGATCATGTCAATTAGATAATAAAATTAACAACACTGAGATATTTGATAAAACTAAAATTAAGCCTCGTCTTCATATACAATAATAGAGATACAATAACCAATCAAGAAACGAATGAAAATACCATAATACGAACCTCATTAATTATATTTGAAAACTTGATGGCATTCGAGAAGCAAAACAAACGTGAAAAACAAAGATATATTACATTAAAATACAAAGATGGTAAAGAATATGCCTTAACGTATGGAGACAATGAGCTTATGACTTCAAGTTTAATATATCGATGTTGTGAATGATCGAGGCTGAAAGATTGAAAGTCAGAAAAACATGTTATCTATCGGAGATGAAACACTAAAAAAAGTTAGAATTGATCGACAATAAGCAACAATGAAAAAACGTACCTTCTTACTAATTATCAATGAGTGATATCACTTCCGGACTAG
This sequence comes from Chrysanthemum seticuspe, assembly GCA_019973895.1. Lineage (NCBI taxonomy): Eukaryota > Viridiplantae > Streptophyta > Magnoliopsida > Asterales > Asteraceae > Chrysanthemum > Chrysanthemum seticuspe. The sequence goes on from BPTQ01000005.1 coordinate 9,299,523, forward strand.
CTTGTTGAAAAATCATATTGGCAGAAAACGTAGAACATTTTTTAAGATATGTACTTTTTCCATTTTTTGTTTCGGTGATTATGGGCAAGAGTTTTGAATAAAAAGTTATTCTTGTTGACTAAAGGGCAAGAGTTTAATTCTTTTTTATTAACTTGTTGAGGAAGCTAAATGCTTCCTATAATATACTTGTTGTTTCTTCAGTTATCACTTATCATCGAAAGTTTTATATCACATTTATAATTTATAAATAAAAAAGATTTGTATTAATTATTTCAAAACATTCCAATAGGTACAGAAACACAATCAAGAGAAAATTTGGTTAGATACATATACTACGTAGTAGTGATTTTATTAGAAGTAAAATAAAATGATGTTTTATGGATGAATGTCAAACCCTTCGTTTATATGTTGCTGACCACATTAATACTTTAACAGCTTATGAAATTCTCCTTAAATGATCAATTGGTTACTCTGTTTTGACAAAGGAAATGTAAAAGCATGGTAATAAATGACATGAATACCTTCCGAAACCAAGTGATTTGAAACTTTATTCAAATGACCTAATTCAAAGACCTTAGATGCCACGTGTCAACACCTGGCTTTGAGTTAAGTTTAGAAAAAATTAATTAGAGGATGGTAAAAAAAAAACTCTGTTTTATTAGTTAAAATAAAAATAGATGTGCTCAGCAAGTCAATACTTATTATACACGAAGTTTCTTAACTTAAAGTGTGTTAGCAATTCATCATAGTCCCATTTAACTCAAAAGTGTAATGTTATGTTATTAAACCAATGACCCAAACATTAGAAATTGATTATTTGCAACCTGAAAGTGTAATGATCACATAATTTTTCTATACACAGATCCTAAACACCCCTTTTAAAATAAAATAATCATCTTAGATATGAGAAAAATACTATTTTCAAGTTTTATCAAATTACATAAAAGCAATTAAAATACACCACGAATTTGAACATGAGTGTAGGTGTTGATGCATACTTGAATAAGTTAGACTACATTTTTAGTGTAAATCCGATTGTTAATGAACCAACTCGCTAATTGATCCCATTCACTTTGCTTCCTTCCATATATGGACACCGTATACTCTTTTACCTGGTATTTACTTGCATCAATATCTGATAGAAGTTGTTTCGTCAATTCTCCTAGGAAACAACCTGACACGTTCATTTAAAATTCAAATTGTATATTTCATAATTCAGTTAAGTGGGTTGAACTTATATTACTTTTGAAATTGACAAACCTTTCATCAAGATGTCTTGCTTTGGAAAGATTTCTCTAAGTCTACTGTGTCCACAAGGATTGTACTTGAGATTGTATTTGTCCATATATGAACTACAGGATGATCATTGGTCTCTCATCTTTCACAAATTTCATTCGCAATCTAAAAAATTCATATGAAAAAGATATTAGGAAATACGGAGTAACTACTAAATCATCATTAGACAATCGCTAGAAAAAAGAGATGATTAATGAAAATTGCAAGTAACTTTACCTCCTGTCTCTTTGTCACAACAGGTTCACTAAGGCGGCCAAACCATCAATTTGGCTTTGCTAAGTCACAGTTCAGGGTTCCGTGCAGTGGGTTCCTTTTTCTAGCCACTGTGAGCATATCTCAAACCTTACTCAACCCGGTCATTCTCTCCTCAACAGCTGCAAGTGACAGTCAAAGAAGAGCTGAATATGGGCACTGTTTCAAACCCACCAATATGCCACTTTTGATTAAGTTAAGGGCCCAACTTTTCCTCAAGCTGACCGAGCTTTAACTTTAACTTGAAAAATGAATGGAATCATTCTAAACCTTCATTAAGTTGTCTACTTTTCTTTTCACAGTTCTCGACTTCTCTCTGAACAACTGCAAACTTAATCAACACTCTCTCTCCAACCTATTCACGGACTTAACATGAAGATTTTGGCCCGTTCAAGCTTGTTATTTTCAAACTCTAGCTTGTATGAAGCAAGCCAGATCTCTACAGAATCATAGATAACACGATACACTTCCTAAAAATTATGTCTATTTGCATGCACGTAACTAGCCAACTACTTTTCTTTAGCACCATTAGACATGACATGACTGTAAATTGATCTAGCGGCTACAACGTAGATCCGACCACTCTTAGTCAATGGTTCGTCTATAGGCATTAACGGGTCAAAAAACTGTAGTTCGAGCGTTGCTACTAAGCCTTTCTGGTCAGGCTGACCAAATTGAAGGCCTAATAATATGTCAAGTATAAACAAAGGAATCTGATTCTCTAGCATTATTATGTCCCTTTGAATCAAATGCATTGATCCCCGCATTGCAAACACAGGATCACACCGAGAATAACCAAAAGACGAAAAGAAAACCCCTCAACCGCCCCATGAAATAGCTCGAGAACAAAACAACCATCAAGAACCATCATTTCAACAAAATCATTACTATTAATAGTAATATTTCCTTCATAGCAATCCCATGATCTTTCTTCAAGACTCGGGAGTCCGGAATCTAAAGTTTGCTTGAGATTTACTGTTATCAGATACCAGCTTAATAGCTATTTGTTGTACACAACAACCATTTTTTTGTTCAAGAAATGAAATGACATTATAAATGGGACCTTGATGAGATATTTATTTGTGTGAGTTGCAAAAATAGATTGATCGAAAGAAAATGACATTACAACTATGAATTAAAAATGAGTAATGGGTCTCGTCTAATCCAATAGAATGCATAGAAACAAACTCAATTGATTTTTAAAATTAAATACGACAATGATGACAAATTTAAGTTTTTCTAATTAGAGCCTTAAGAGTACTTAACTCTAATTTATTATTGTTTTTTACCAGGGGTAACCTTTTTACCCGAGTATTTAACTCTGATGACAACGTGCTTTTCCGATTTAAATAGTAGCTTCGAATGTTTCAAGCGCTTATATCGACAACTTGTACATATAATCATAAAAGTGGTTGGTTACGCGGGGTTTTGACATGCATTAGTGACTGACGTTTTGGTAATATTAAGCATTTTTTGTGCAATTTCATTTAATTATATATTTGCATGTTCGCTCGTACCCATATAATTTTACCTTACTTTGCTATGCGGCTCATGTGGTAGTGATATGCAACAGATCTTTTTAAAGGAAAGGAGTTGTTGCCCCCAAATTTAAAACTACCACGAACAATTTCATGTATTTTACATACAGAAACTAAAATTGAAGAAAAAAGTTGACCATTTTAACTCAACCCGGCCTATTTTGACCTGTACCAAAACGTTACCTAATTTGCGATGAATGTAGCATAGGTCAATTTTGAACCTGTTGCAACATATATATTATCATCATTATCGCTCAAATAATCTCAAAATTCACTCATCTTAATGATGCAACTTTAGTCACACTCCTTTAATTCACCCATTTTATGTATTATATCAAGCATTATCACCATATCTGACATAAACTCACACAACTCTATCTTTCTTTTGAAACTTTAGTCACACTCCTTATCTTAGGAGATTATATATTTTTTTATGTAAATTTGATTTGTTTTTATGTTTTAAAGAGACAACCTTAGTCGTATTAGCAGGTTGACCATATTAATCCCTCTCTAAAGAGTCATTAATATGCGGTATCGCAATGACAGCCTTACACCCATGTCCAATCTTAAACCCGTGTTGCTTAATAAACCGCCCAAAACACTCAAAACAACCTTAACCCCCAGATAATGAAAAAAACTTAACCTTTAACTGCAAAAATGAAATCCTATGAACCACATGTTCAAATGTCACCATGTAAGCAATGGCTAAACTTTCACGACAATCCTCTAACTTTTTCCAATGGTAAAAAATATTGCTTTAGAAACGACCTTTTTTTAAAAAAATATAGCCTTTAAGACGACTTTTGGTTCAACTCATGTGATTCAATGGTGGCCCAGACTGATACCGCTACATAAATTGCCAGGTTTTGTGGCATTTAGTGATTCCACTTTTGATAAAGAATGAATTTATGGTACCACTTGATTTTAGAATTCTGTAAAACTCCTAAGTACAATAAGAATCACAATTAGATCCAGATTCACAAATCATAATATTTGAAGTTGGCAATTCGAAACACTTTAGGATAGGGTCGTTTCATGTTATGTTCCATCTCTAGTGGTTAAGGGGCTAAAACAACATTTTCTTCCATGCGGAGGCATATCACATCAAACGCACTTTGGCATCATGGGGCAATCAACAGATATCTCAATAACCCTGAAAGTTTTCACCTAGTAAGATTCAGAAATGGTACCTAGGATTACAGAGGGCTTGACCTAAATATACACCATGGAATCGACTTTAAATATACCCCTTTTAGAGCTTGAAGGAGAATACGACCCAGAATATCATTTTTTTTAATACGACCTAGAATATCATTTGGATTAGCAAATATTTAGCTTCTTCATTCTACCATTTTGACTGGAAACTAAAAGATCATTAACAAAAAGTAGACAAAATTCAAAGAGCAATTACTTTTCAATGAGAAGAGCTTCGTCTAGTTCAGATTTCCTCGGTCATGTTCTCTCACCATAAAAAGAAAACTGGGTCCCTCAATCGGTCCCACTGTTATGTTTCTGAGAGAACATTATTGGTCATGTTCATATCAACTTGAGAGGATCTCAATCCCACACACAAACATAAGTCGTTCTGTTGTCTAATATTTTTTCTAACGCTATGAACCTAAAGTGAACTGCATAAACTAAATTGCCTAACAGAACTAGAAAGTGCTGTAGTTAAAAAATACATAATAAAGTAAATTATAGGAATTATCAAAGAAATACAAATCTTATATATAAACTCAAGTTTGAAGACTAACCCGACATGAAATTTTCACTTTCTTCCCACAACCACCTAATGGCTCCACCTTAAAAGAATCTTCAACAAACGACAGAGGACTTCCAATTTCACTAACTTTATCACCACCAGAACTAACTACCATATCCAAGCCCTTAATCCAACCAGTCCTGAACTGAGATTCTTCCCAAACTAACCTCGAGTTCATCACAAACCAATACCACTCAACCTTCCTGAGCAACACAACCGCCAACAGAATCATTCGCTAGCCCTTTATAATGCGTCAAGACACCTTGACAGTTGACACTCATTCCATTCCACCATGTATGATTCACCTTCGTCATTTGTACCACTTGCAAACAACCTAAAAGTTTTATAAATAAAAATCATCAAAACATTCATATTACAGTCACTTTATTCCATCACATTTATAAAATAAAAATACTTTTTACCTTGTCCAATCCTTGTCCAATACTATATGCCATTTTGGTGTATGAATGACCTGGTGAATCCTACTCAACACTTGGATGCAAATAATCCTTACATGAAGCCTTTATCTTACCATTAATTAATGTTGAAAATAGAATCTAAGTACAAAAATAAATTTGAAAAATTATGAAAGTTTACAGAATAGTCCCAAACATTCTGAATTGTACCCTTAAGATAGCCACAAACACCCAAGCATATGTTAGTTTAATTCGTTATATATTGTTGTTCCAAACACCCATAAACATAGCTATTAAAAACAATCCCAAACCTTATTAGTCTTGAAGAGGAGTGATTTTAATTATGAAAAAATAGTATTGTGACCCATGTGTATTTTCAGCCTTTTTGTACATGTAAGTACAAAAACGTTTCGTTTTAAACTGTTAGCCAAATTAGATAAAGTTTACAGAATAAACAATGAAATGTGAGCAATCCTAATACACTCTTAAAGGCTAGGAACCTATTTGAGTGTTTTATCGAAATGCACTAAGTAGATAAACAGTTTTGATTAGCAATCCAAACACCCCCTTATCTACAAAAAAGAGTATCGCACATTCAGACATGCATAATTCAACGAACATAATCAATGGAAAGCTTGGACATATAACTGAGCCAAATTACTTTTTCCCAAAAATAAAGGTTGGCATATTAAACATATGATATGAGTATATGGATTAATGCATATAGATAGTAAGAAACTCTTACTTTTCATTATGGCTTCCTAACACCGAACATTCTTCAAGTTGGTACATTTAAAGATAAAGCAATTTCTATTTGTATAGATGTTTTCACGAAAAAAACATTAGCAACATTATAAAAAGACTGAACAAAAAACATGATGGATAACTAAAAGCAATGACTACCTCAAAAACTCGACACCTGGTAGTAGTAAATGAAATCCAAGAACACTAAAATCTCTTGGTGAAACAGTGACAGCAAGAGCAGCATTAGCCCATTTGGATGCTCTTCGAGAAAACGACATACAACAACGTTTTGATGGATCTATGATCTTTACCACAACCTGCATCATTGTACTATCCTTTAACATATTCAACAACGTTGGAATATGAATAAAAGCCCTATATCAATTTTAAACAAATCGAGAAATTAGGTATTAAAAATTATACCTTTATATTGTCTTCGAAATCACTGCAACATATTGAAACATCTTTGCTTCAATTTGTATCAATTTTTGATTTTTTAAATTTTAGTCGAGTTTTGGGTGGTTTTGATGTTTTCAATTTTAGTGTTCGACCCTTAAGTTTTGTAAATTAACCCCGCCTTTTTAAAGTTTTATTTCTTTACACTTTTGACACATATATTTTTGTACACAATTTTTCACCAAAAACGAATTTATAAACATTATTGTCAAAATAAGTATTTATGTTTTTCTATTTAAACATGTTTAAGAAAATTAATAATAATTATAAAATTATTAGCAAATAAGATATGACAGCTGACAGCAAAGTTACAATAAGCGGTTAAAACATTTGAAATAAGCTATAACTAATCTATCCTATTTTACTAATTCCTAATGTCCTAATTAGCTCACCCCCATCTGATGTGGCTGCAGAAGCTGCTGCTGAGAGCTATACTTTTGTGCAGGCGGGGAGCGAAATTGATTCAAAGGTATAATGAGTTTGCTTTTGTATGCGTATTCTGATTGATTTATGCTGTTTTCGTGCAATTGGGATTTTTTTGCTTGATCAGCCAACTTGCTCTTATCTCATCCCGTGCATAATTTTTTATCTCATGTAATTAAATCACTTTGTTTCGCTTGATCAGGCAACGGCCCGCCGTAACATGGCGGACCACCACCCACCTCGTTTGGAACAAAAAAACAAACTTAAAACATGAAACGAATCGTGCATATTTGCATCTCCATACTCCAAAGCTTGAGTTTAATAGCTCAAGAAAAAGGAAAATTAATTACCGGCTAATAATTGTCACTGGAAACTCTAACCCGAGCTCATTTTGAACCCGATGCGACCAGTCTTCAAAAACTACGTCAGTTGTAGTACCATATCGAGAGAAAATCAAATCCAATACCTGTTTCGCAAATGTCCGTTCCTTTCCAGCCTCACATAAACATTTGCGCTAATAGGCACATAAAAGCAAGCCTCAAAGTTACTGCCTACTATCAATATTATTGTGCTAGTGTTTATAATTAAATTCCACCTCCTCAACATTAAACTTGGTGAACAAGTTTCTGTTGGAAATGTATATATTTACAAACATGTGAATGTCCGGGTTCGAACTCGTGACCACGGGATTGCACACATTAGCGAATGAGAATTAAAGTTAATAATTAATGTTTATGTTTACGATTAATTATTACACAAAAAAGTCCGGTTAACGATCGTTAAGTATTTAACGGAAAAATGACTAACGACCGTTAAATGAAAAGAGAGAGGACTAGAAATGGAAAACTTGGAAAAGTTATGGATTTCCTTTGGGCTTGTCTACATGGCCGGCCATAGGGGCCTTCCAAAGCCCTAATTCATAAACTTGTTCCCTAAGTTTACCTACTAGTATATAAAGAGGGTTAGGTTCTAGGGTTTCATACACTTGTGCATTGAATTAACCCTAGATCTCTCCTCTCCTCTCTCTAGTCATTATTCGGCCGAACACCCCTTGTAAGGGAGTTTGGTTTCATTTTTCTTAAACGAGGACTTGTGTTAGATCTAGCAATCGCTTGATTCGTTGGTTAATTCGTGTGTACAAGAACGTGGTAGTAAGACACTATTCTTACACCATATTGGTTTGAGTTGTAGAACGGTAAGGGACAACTCTTCAAACCACTTCTTTGTTTTGCTCAAGGGATCTGACATTCGCAAGAGGTACGTTACGCATACTTTCAGTTAATTATTTATTTGTTATGATCTTTAGTCTTCCGCTGTGTACTCTTGATGTCTTTATGTTTTATTGTATTTTATATATCATAAACTCAACAGTGGCATCACGAGCCTTGTATAACAAGTAATTAATTACTGAAACACATAATTAAAATAAACATGAATGTGTTATTATTTGTATGCTTAGATCTAGGGTTTGCAAAATCTAAACCCTAATTTTGAGGGGGGGCGTTTATTTTGGTGCCCTAATTAGGGTTTTGTAAACTATTGTTTTAATTGGATTAGAAACCCTAAGATGCATGCAACTTTATGTATATATGCGTAACTCCGTTTTAATTTCATTAATTGTTAAGTGTAATTTTATGTCCATGATAATTACATGCATGTTTTATCATGGATCTACTTTATTGTATGTCTTTCATGTTTAAGTGATATACATTAAATTATGATAGATCTAAAATTGGGGAAGACCTCAATAATTATTAATTAATCAATTATGTGCTATGTGGTATATGTTTAATTTTGACTTACGCAATCGATGAATCGATGCATGTGGCTCACCTCGTACATAGATGAAAATGGGTGAAAGTCTTAATTAAATATATGCATATTAACAGATCTAGAATTGGTTATTAATAGGATTTATCAAAACGTTTGCATGTGGCTATTTGATATGCATGAATTTTTTTGTTTATGCATTCATTGTTTATATGTTTATTTTTTTTTAATACTTGCTTGTTTGTTATGTGTAACAAGGGTATTTTTATAAGAAAATAAACTGACCTAAACAATGGTGAAACATGTAAATTTTTAGCATAGTAATCATAATCGTTTAATTGATTGATGACTTTGGTACAAATGGCTGAAAGGCTCACCCATGAGAATGAACTAATAAAAGGGGTTTAAAGAAGTGCGCACAGTCACACTGAAAGGATGTCTAAGGTTGTGCTTTAGCGCGTACCTGGTCCTCTGCCCTCTGTAAGTTCGAATGGAGCTACTTAGTAAGCCATTAATGTGCAAGCTCATCTTAAGGGCGAATTAGTTTTAATTCCATGCGCCACTTCGGTGGTAATTATCCGAAACACTAAGTGTTTACACTTAAGCAAAAGTACGGTATAATGGATGATAATTAATACTAAATTCCTTGATTGGTGAATCCAATACCTCAATTAAAGTTTGATGATGAAAAGCTTATACATTAAAACAAAATATATATGTTTTAATAAAAACTATGCTACAAAGATGAATGCATGACATCTTTGTACATATTTGATTTAACATAAAAAATTATTACCCTTTTAATTTAAGTTATATGCCATCCAACGAAACGGAAACACCTAAGATTACTTTCTATTTGCGTGAGAACGTGACTTAGATCTTAATCAAAGGGTAAAATGTCCACGTGTCGTGAGAACGGGCATGGACGATTTTGCAGTTTCTTAAGTTGGACAACTTAATTGAGTTAGGCAGTGAGAACTGGCAACAACAAGGCATAAGATGGGATAAAACATGTTTACATGACGATTGATATTGGCTATATTTAAATCCCATAAATCTAGGAATTGCAATTGAAATTGGCAATTGAGCAAAAGCTCTACCATTCTGTATAAGGTTCATCACTAACAGATCAACTGATGTGATGAGATTATGACAATTTAGATCCTAGTTTTCAATAATAATTAATTAGTTATATGAATATGAACCTTGGGTATTTAATTGTTTATTGAAAATGTTAATTATCGAAAATACTAAAATTGAATTTTGTAATTCTTTTGAATGTATAAATGCAACATTTAACCGTAAACGTGGTTTAGTCTTTGAATAGTAAATTGATCCATTCTGCTTTCAAACAAATGTTTGATCGAGAATAATTTACCGAAAAGACAAACGAAGTCTCTTTTCCATGGGAGAAGCATGAGACTCAATCCTATTCCTTTTCATGAATGAGAAAGGTATAATAGGAACATTTGAATTGTCTAAATTCTAATGTAACTCATAGCAATGAATTGCACATCTTATTTTTCATAAAGATTTCATTACCTTCATTTGGTGAATGAATCCTTTTGTAACAAACATGAATGTTGGTTAACTGGAAAACATGTATATGAGTTACTAAATTAGAAGTTAGACTAATTACCGCGAAAATTGGTAAAAGGCAAACTAGCATATTTTATCTAGTTGTTTTGCTTTAACCTTTAAAGGTGCTACATACCAGTATGGGGATGGTAGGCCTGTTAAGGAAGAAATTGCATACCCAATTTTTCAAGTTAATAACATTGATGGATAACCCATCATTCACAGAGTAGAATACACCTTTTAGTACCTTAGTAATGATTACGTATGGTTCTTCAAAGGTGTAGGAAAGTAAAAAAGCAAGCAAGCTGTTTTCACTGGTTATGCAACACTTACAATGTTGTCAGATTCAGTGGGAGCATTTGTGTTGCGTTACTGAATAAGAAGTTGTTTTAATGATTTCTAATTCAGTGGGAGCTACAAGCCTTATTTCCTGTCTAGTAACCCAGATTATCTTCAAAGATAATTACTTTCCAATTGTAGGCACTTATGTTTTTTAAGGATTGTCATGTGCGTTTCCTTACAAATCAATATAGTCCTATATCTACTAGTTATATCTATGACACAAATCATATTAATCAAATAAATGAACATGTATCGTGTTGTTTATATGTTACATGATGTTGTTCCGTGCACAAGTGGGAGAAATCTTTATTGTGTGCAAGGTACAACACATATAAATATGATTTAAATGAATTCTCTTGACTGTAAAGTAAGAGAATAACGTTCTAATAGGAAATATACATTTAAATATGTATGATTGCCCTATTAAGAACATGTGTCAAGATGATAACAAAGACTGCTTTATTTTCAATATTTAAGAAACACTTGTAGTTACAATTTATGTTACGTGAGAACGTGAACTAGATTATAGCCCAAGGTAAAATATCCACATGTCGTGAGAACGAGCATGGATGATTTTGCAGTTTCTTACGTTGAACATTTTATGGAATGACATAATTAAATGAAGTAATCTAATACTACTTTGAATTTAAGTATTCGTTGAATGACTTAAGTATATGTAGTAAATATTAACTTGAAATATTAATTGAAACCTGAGGTGGTGTTCATAATTACTTTAATTATAAATGTTTATGATTTTGTATAGTCACAAACATGAAGTCTTTTTATACAAGACTTACTATATAAAGTAAGACGTTAACTTGCTATGTTTTAAGACATATGCATGAAGTCAATGAGTTGATCAATGACTAATAACGTATAGTGGGATTATAACTGGTATGTCTTTTGACTTGGTCAAGAATACTTGTGTTATAATGCATGCAATTGATTTGGTAATTCTATTGTACCATTAAGTTTTACTTTGTTGGTAAATAGGATAAACCAAAGAGTAGATGGTTATCTTAAATATTGTTAAATTAATCTTACAATATTAATTCTAAGGAAATACCATAGTTTTAAGGTATGTTCAGTTAGAAGAATCAAAATCTATTGGCATGTTTGATTCAAGATAACTATAGTTTCTTCCAAAATGTTATCAAGGTTAGTAGATTGAGTATAGACTGAATATACTCAATAAGACTCCAACCTAGAAGATTAATAAGACACCATTTGTTTATGGAATGTGATGAATCACATTAAGTCTTATAAATGAAGTTTTGAATTTGTTAAACTACTTATAGAGTGAGTTGTAACAAACTAATGTTAGGAACTGTCAATGTTTTTTGTAATATCCCAAAAGAGAGCAATGTATTGTTGCTCTACTTGATAAACTATTTAAAGGTAATCTTTAAATTGTTAAAGGCAAGTGGGAGTTTTGTTTAGATCTTGAAAGATTGAATTACAAAATACATAATCTTCTAAAATGCACTAGCAAATATCATGATGAGGCTAAACATGTAAATGATAGACCTCAAAATGATGGAATTGTCATTCATAGATCCGTAAGGATATCTCAGATATTTAATATGTTGAGGATTATGAGTTACAGGATCATGGTAAGCCTGTTAATCATGATGATGAATTTACCAAATGTTGAATTGTGGTAAATCAATCATACTATGAATGTTGAGATGCTGTCTATAAATATAATCAATTTTAGATACTTGGTTTATCTAAATGAAGATGATTTTCTTCAAAGGATGGAAACCCTAGTGGTTTAAATCTTTATGTAGAAATTATATGGACAATATTGTACACATATTTAATGCATGTCTAGTGATAATAATATTAATCATATTTAAGCAATTAACTATGATTGAATATTCTTTTCTAGATACATTAAATAAAAGTATAAAGATTATAATTGTCATACTTAGTTTCATTGATATGAAATTTTGACAATGAATATCAAAACTCTTTGTTGTGGAATTACTTTTGCGAGGACGATAAGTAATACAAAGTAGTTTTATGAATTCAAATAAATCTTTGAATATGTACAAACTGCAAGAATCCATGAATGGATATATGCATGCATCTATGAGATGATTATTATGTTTAATATTAAATCAATGTTTGATTTAATAAATTAAAATAAGATAGCTCATAAGTATTCCTGAAAGCTAGTGGGAGTACTATTTTCTTAAATCTTATATGTTGTATGGGCAACTACATTCCACCTAAATTAAGTTTTAATTGAGAATGAAACTTTGTTTGTAAGATTTGGAAATAAGACATACAACCTTGGAATATATAAACATATGCGGTAAAATAAATGAGTCTAATAAAACATGATAAATACATATCTTTGACAAGATATAATATGAATGAGATCTTAAAGTTTAACTTGAAGATTCATCATATACATCATGTTGTGTATAAGATTGTTGTGTCATGCTTGGTTACAAGATGATTTGACAACATTGAAAGTTGTTAGTGTAATAAATATTTTAAAAGGAATATGTTTGGATTTAGAATCTCATTCCACAGTCTGGATATGCTCGTAGATTCTATGGACGAAAATATGGCAATTATTTCATAATTATCATTGCCAACAAACTTGAGTTTTTTGGTAGGCACCAACATTACACTATAACTGTTCGAAGTTTACGGATGTTTAAAGAGCATATTGTTGTACACAATGATGCTGGTATAATTGAGATGATACTCAATTCTAGTCATGGTATCCTTGATGATGACCATGTTGACTAGTTATGCTCAACTAAGAGCATAGTTGCATTATACATTAAAGAATGAAGAATACTTTAAAACTTTAAAAGTTTTGAAAGATGATTGTCATATAAAGGTGGTTCAGGTTATCACACACCTTATGGAATGATATGACAATATCAAGATATGTGTAAACATATACAAGAAATTCACTTATTGAATTTTTGAAATAAGTATTCTCAAAATTCCTATCGATCAAAGTTAATTGAAATTATGCCTTGTCAACAAGTATGAGTTGCATGACTTGTGGCAAAATTCATTAACTAAGAATTATCATGCATTGATCTATTTAGTATTTGGATAAAAGATGTTAAACAATTATTATTTATAATGAATTAAAGTACGGTATACGTTTAATTTCATTTATAATATTGTGTCCTGTATTTGCATGTTTAAATCCTTGAATAACTTAAGTTATTCTAAATAGTCCGTTGTCAATCAATAACATGGGAATGATATTGAATTAAGACAAATCTGAGTATTAGTTAGAATATACTTGAAAGTATATTGATGCGTAGCATGATTAATTTCAGATGATATTCAATGAATTGATTATAGGACTTATCACACCCGCATGATAATACTTTATGGATCTTTGTCATTAAGTATATCATGGATATTTATCCTTTGACTTGAGATACAAGAGATATGTCATGGATGAAGTGCATTTTTTGTGAAGCAATCTAACGCTATACGTAACTGGTAGTTATAAGGGTTGTTTTCAGAAGTGTTGCGAAATTTATGAATCCTGCTTGTAGTCAAAATGGGATTTGTTTCCTTCAAATTTATTTTGAAGTATAATAGTAGTGGGCCCCTCGTAGGATTGTTAAGATTTTTGTATAGCCATACCCAAGGTCTTCTGGAATATGTTCAGAAGAATTGGTAATCTTAATAAATCATATAAAGTGAGAAACAGAATAGTTAATTAAGAAATGAGTGAGATCCATATTCTTATTAACATGGTATTAGAAACAAAAGGATGAATATGATGATGAATCATCAAAATTGGTTTTTCTCCATAAAACCATACACGAGTTGTACCGGGCATTGGCGTGTTGCTAGACACTAACCAATGTCATTTCACATTTTGTAAACATATCCAAGTGGGAGCTGTTGGAAATGTATATATTTACAAACATGTGAATGTCCGGATTCGAACTCGTAACTACGGGATTGCACACATTAGCGAATGAGAATTAAAGTTAATAATTAATGTTTATGTTTACGATTAATTATTACACAAAAAGTCCGGTTAACGATCGTTAAGTATTTAACGGAAAAATGACTAACGACCGTTAAATGAAAAGAGAGAGGACTAGAAATGGAAAACTTGGAAAAGTTATGGATTTCCTTTGGGCTTGTCTACATGGCCGGCCATAGGGGCCTTCCAAAGCCCTAATTCATAAACTTGTTCCCTAAGTTTACCTACTAGTATATAAAGAGGGTTAGGTTCTAGGGTTTCATACACTTGTGCATTGAATTAACCCTAGATCTCTCCTCTCCTCTCTCTAGTCATTATTCGGCCGAACACCCCTTGTAAGGGAGTTTGGTTTCGTTTTTCTTAAACGAGGACTTGTGTTAGATCTAGCAATCGCTTGATTCGTTGGTTAATTCGTGTGTACAAGAACGTGGTAGTAAGACACTATTCTTACACCATATTGGTTTGAGTTGTAGAACGGTAAGGGACAACTCTTCAAACCACTTCTTTGTTTTGCTCAAGGGATCTGACATTCGCAAGAGGTACGTTACGCATACTTTCAGTTAATTATTTATTTGTTATGATCTTTAGTCTTCCGCTGTGTACTCTTGATGTCTTTATGTTTTATTGTATTTTATATATCATAAACTCAATAGTTTCTTTTCGTCTTTTTCTTGTGCTTTTGCCGAATGGGACATGATATTCCTACCCGGGTTTTATATCAGTCAGGTTACCCAACTTTCCCACTTTGTTCGCCTAAGCTACCAAACTTTCATTTTGTTCACTTAGGTTACTGAACTTTAGTTACGCATTCAACCTCCATTTTTCAGTGTTATCAAAGTAACCCAAATGCATTTTTTTAGGTTAGTTAAGTAACCCAAATGCATTTTTTTAGGTAAGTTAAGTAACCTAAATGTCTCATTTTACAAATTCAGTAACCTGAATGTCAACTCCGTGTAGTCCAATACCCTGTTTGCACAAAAAAAAAGTTTGGTAACTTAGGCGAATAAAGTTGGGTAACCTATCTGTCTATAAACCCTATTCCTAACCCCCCCCCCTATTTTTTATATTCCCACCCTCCCTATCTTTTTTGCATTTTATTTTATTTTATTTTATTTTTATAATTTTGTTTATATAAAAAAACTATAAACCTGAAAATGCGGAACAGGAAATATAAAGTTTAATAAGAAAAACGCTTAAAACTGTCAAAAATACGAAACAGAAACTGACAAAAAACTGTGTTATACCGAAATAAATGAGGGACAAAAGGAATCAAAAGTACAAACCCTCCCTAGTAGGGAGGGTAGGAATAGTACATCCCATGCCGAATACCATAAACAAATATAGGGATTTCATATTTTGATTTTCTTTATTTATCAATACACTATTAATAAATATTTTATCTAATTATATTTAACTAATTATTTATTAATAAACTATTAATAAATATACTAATTAATCAAATGTAAATACATTTTTGTGTTAATATCATATAAATACATTATTTATATTTGATGAAAAGTCCTGATTGGGAGGCATAAAGAAGTGCCTAAATTCATACCTAAGCTTGCGTGAAATCATCCTGATGACTGCAGACAGGGGACTCGCTTTTACACAAACCACAAGGATCATGCCACACATGTTTAGGCATGAAATTACCCGCACAAATCGATGGTGTATAGCGACAAATAATTATACTTGAAAACTTATGGTTTTGGTGTGACCCCTTGCGAGTTCAATTTGTAGTTATTGAGAGAAATAAAGTTTATGGGTTAAAAAATAAAGATATAAAAGTTTGAGGATTAAACAATATTTAAACTATTCAATAGTGGTGGATTTTTTTTTATCATTTTTAATTAAAGATATGTAAAAAGGAACTTGTAATTTAAAATGGCAATTTGGATATAACACATTACTCCATTTTAAGTTTTTTAAGTTATTTTTACTTTTTAGAGAAAAATTATTTGTGCTTTATATATAGTATAAATTATTAAGTGTCTAATGTGTATTTGTGTGTGACCACTAAGGCTCACGTATAATCGTATACTTAGCCATATAACTATATATTATGCCGAGAGCGTATTCTAACAAGAGATGCTTACAAAAACCTTTCAAAAGGATAAATTAGACATGTTTCAAACACCACTTAATTAAAAATAGTGAAAAGAAAAATAATACGGAATTGAAAATTTAAAGTTTGACAAGTCAAAAAGCAGTAAAACAAAAATAATACGTAGCAGAAAACCATAAACAATTGTCATACATGTTAATAAATTGAGTAAAACTGAAAAAGAAATACGGAATATATAGTATAAAATTTGCGAAGTCAAAAGTAATTAAAAATATACTAAAAAAATTTATAAAAAATTGTCTTTATGCTGTGAATAAATCGGGCAAAAGGAGTGTATAAATTGTTAGGGGGTTAGCATACTAGTATTATTTTCAAGGGTACAAGGGACAGGAACCATATTTCATGCCGACCCATACGGAGTGTGATTCATGCGAAAATTACTTAAATGGACCGTCAGAGTTTTACTTGTCTTGCAGAGGACCCATTTTTTTAACTTTTCCAAAATGTCAAGATTCTTCGTGCCTAGTTGTAACCAAAAACAAAAGACACACGTGTCATCATTTTAATTAAAAAAGAAAACGAAAAAAATAAATAGAAAAGGCATTTCGTGCCTAGGTTTAATCGAAATCCAAATAATCCAAATCTTCTACTATTTTGTCAGGTTCCACTTTATTGCTTACTCCTTATATCAAACATAAAACCATCAAAGTTTCAAAAATGTTCCATTCTTATGTAATTTTTATGTTAGAGTGACCAGAATGGAACACTTCTCAAACTTGGTTATTAATTTGTGGTTATTGTTTATGTTTAGTCGTACTTTAACGGGTTGTACATAAAGTTGGTTGAAATTAGTTAAATTCAGGGGGTGGGTGTTTAAAATTAATGTACAGCATGTTAATGCATAGATGGATACTTTAAGCACATTAATTTCAGAAAATTAGATAAGAATGAAACAGTTTTAAAACTTTAATGATTTTAATGATTAATATAAAGTTTGAGGTATCAAATTGGAACACTCGTGAAACTTGGTTACTAATGGGTGACATATTCCCGTTAAAACACGATCCACATTATTTTCATGAGATTTATTTCCAACTTTCAAATGGTTTTTTGTTCAAAAGTTGCAACAAAATTTTGAGATTTATGGCTTTAGCAAAAAAGATGTAAAATCAAAATTCTTTGTCCTTAGAATCATAAATTCATATGTGCACCTTTTGGCTTTTTATTATTTTCGGGTATAAGAAGGCACGAAATGCCCTGACAACTGACAAGGAATATGGCAATTGTGATTTCGATTATACCTAGGCACGGAATGCATTTCTAGAACTTGACTATCTCTTGATTATCTCTTTTTCAATATAGTTGATTTTCTTTTATAAAATAATTTACTACTTTCATCTCTTTGATTATCTCTTTTTCAATATAGTTGATTTTCTTTTATCAAATATTTAAACTGAAGGACAAGTAATAATTTACTACTTTCATCAATAATTTACTACTTTCATCTCTTTGATTATCTCTTTTTCAATATAGTTGATTTTCTTTTATCAAATATTTAAAAAGAACCAAAGGACAAGTAATAATTTACTACTTTCATCTCTTTGATTATCTTTTTTTCAATATAGTTGATTTTCTTTTATCAAATATTACTATTATCCTATATACTATTAGGCAAGACACACATTCCTCACATGCCAAGTGTCAAAAGCTCATTTGCTGAACATTAAATGAAAACTTTCGCAAGTTGGCAAAAATAGCCCCTAAGGTTTAGGTGTCGTTGCAAAATATGTCCTTTATCATTAATTGATATCTATAGCAATTTGGCACAAATAGTCCCTAAGGATTAAGTGTTGCTGCGAAGTAAGTCCTGTAGAATTAATTGGTATCTATAGCAATTTGGCAAAAATAGTCCCTATCCAAATTCATATCTACAAAAGCAATCCCGCTGCATCGCGCGGGTTTCCACACTCGTATATACTATAGAGCAAGACACAATACTTGCACATTAATTGCTAACTTTCGCAAGTCTGCAAAAATAGCCCCTAAGGTTTAGGTGTCGTTGCAAAGTAAGTCCTCTAGCATTAATTGTTATCTATAGCAATTTGGCACAAATAGTCCCTAAGGTTTAAGTATAGAGCAAGACACAATACTTGCACATTAATTGCTAACTTTCGTAAGTTGGCAAAAATAGCCCCTAAGGTTTAGGTGTCGTTGCAAAGTAAGTCCTCTAGCATTAATTGCTATCTATAGCAATTTGGCACAAATAGTCCCTAAAGTTTAAGTGTCGTTGCAAAGTAAGTCCTCTAGAATTAATTGCTATCTATAGCAATTTGGCAAAAATAGTCCCTATCTAAATTCACGTTTACAAAAGCAAACCCGCTGCATCGCGCGGGTTTCCACACTCGTTAAACTGAATATCATTTTCAATCATACATCATCATTTACTTTGCTGTTAATTTTAGTGTTATCAATCATTTTATTTAATTGTGATTTACTCGATGACCAAAGAAATTTCAATTTAAACTATAATACGGGTTAGGTGATGCGGAGTGCTTCTAATTTATTATGATCTTTAGCACCGCATATGGTGGTTATTTATCAAAGACGTGTGACTATGATTTTTCACCGAGAGTCGCAAGTTATCCCTACAACAGGGCAACTCAACCTTCTTGGAGGCATAAAGCAAGCTCTACAACGAGGCATTTTTATCATAGTTATTTTCCAAAAAATTATATATATAAAATACACTTTTCCAAGTTTCTTATGTGAAATCTTTGATTAATTTTTCAAAATCAATACAACATGAAAATTTTTAGATTAACTTTTGTTTTGAAATACTTCTTTCTGCTGAAAAATTTGTTACCGAAATGTTAGCATTATTCTATGCGCCATATACATATTACGGAAAGAGTTTAGATTTATAGTTTGATTAAGTATAAAAATCGGTGTAGCATTTTTCACATGTATAATTTCTCTCAAAACTCTTAGGCTACTGATGCGTGCCAAACAGTCAAGCCTAATCACACAAACTGGCCACTTGTGAATGACCAGCCGTAACAGGCTTAAAACTGCTTAAGCACGAAATCAATGAAGATCTGAGGAGTATAGGGTCTCCCCGGGTCGTTATGTCCCAGCGAGCTATGCAATGGATTATCCTACGAATAGTGATCGAGGAATTTGAATGGAAAAGGAGATTTGAATAGATTATAACTACGGAAAAAGCCAACAAATAAAAACGGCTTAAATGCAAATTAAAGGAAATAAAAAAAAAGATAAAATCTATTAAATAAACGCTATCACTATATTTAAAATGATGAACGTTTAAAACTAAAAACTAAAAACTTACGTTTAAAATAAAAATACGTGAACGTACAAAATAAAAAGTGAAACTTATACAATATAAATCCTAAAAATATGAAAAATACATTTTTACAATCCTAATGATAAAAGAAACTTTTTGGAAAAAGAAAATTATTTTTATAACTATTATATTAATTATTATTAATTAAAAACTAATTTTAACTATTAAATAATTACCTAAAATACAAGAAAATAGGAAATAAAGCTAGAAAAATAAAATTATGAAATGGAAAAGTCTAAAATATCAAACTAGCATTTTCAAAACTATTTTTGTATTTTTCTGATTATTTTTCTATTTTCTAGGAATTAAATACTATTAAAAACTAATTAAATTATTTGAAAATACAAATTTAACTAAGAAAAATATGGAAAAATACTTTTTTTACTTTTTATATTTATCTTAAACTATTAAAATTGAAAAATTATTTTTTTGGAACTTTTTCTCAATTAAATGCAATTAGAGCTAATTAAAAATGATTAAAAACTGATTTTAATTAAGAAAAATAGTGAACAGTAACCACAAATCATGAAAACTTCAGGGTAATTCTAAAATCATGTTCTAAAGCTATAAAAAATAAGAAAAAAAGGGCTTACATGTGAAATATGAAGGCTGCTATGTAAAATGATATGGAATAAGCACTTAAGATTAAGCAAATAAGCACAAAAGTGGGCCAACTGAAAACATAAGCTAAAGCATGCTAAAACTACTCTAACTCAACTAAAAGCATCTACTCCTAACTGCTAAAGCATTGATTACCAAGGATTATAGCAACTGATAACTTAAGCAAAAGCTGATTTTGGACCCTACTTTAAGCACTTGCAAACTGCTTATGTGATAAGCTAAACAGAAAAACAAGAGTGTGAATCTCAAGACAACCTAGCAGAGAGCATAGGTACCAATTTTTAGCAAATAAGGACTAGTATTGAAGCAGATATGGATCAAAGATTAACTGCCCAAATTGGACAGTAAATACTGATGAGACAGAACAGTTAACAAGTGCTTACTATAAGCTACTCTAACTGCTTATTTGATAAGCTAAACAGAAAACTAAAAGTGTGGACTTGAAAACCACCCAGCAAACTACAAATTGACCAAAAATGAGACCCTGTCTCCTTGAAATGAACATTGTGCATGGTCTGCAATGTCTGCACAAATTCAGTGCAGACCTGATGTTTTGACTTTTAACACAGTGTGACGATATTTGACTAATCTGAGCTTTGAGATCAAAAGTAGAAATGACAATGATGTAATAAGATGAAATGAAAGCAATACCAGCTGGTTTAACAAATCTAACACCTATATTCAAAATCTAAACCACTGATTTCAACAGTTATGGAAACAAGATCAGTTGAGATGAAGATTTGACTTAGAGCTCAAATGTAACAAAACAAGGACATAAATAGATGCATATAACCATATCACATCTAAAGCAACAGATCTAATCCATTGTGTTAACCTGTAGCACAGATTTACTCCTAATCCAAACACCCCTTATATTGATCTGTCATGAAAACTTAATAAGCAAACCAGTGATCCAACTTAAAATGTTGATTAAACTGAGCTTACATGAGCTAATTACAACTATATAACTGAGTTTGCACTACTAATGACCATAGATACATAGACAAGCATAATATGCAAATTTGAATAAGAAAATGGAATTGAGAAGGACACTCACATGTGTCCAACTTGTGTGCAGGCCAAAACCAAAACTAACATTACTCTAACCTAACTAAATCCAACCCAAAGAACCCTCTGCAACACCCTTTATCAGCTTCCATACCAATTTGAGCCTCTGTTGACTTTTATTGACCAAGTTGCAAGATTGCTTAAAACTGATTCAACAGGCTTGCCAAAGACCATAAAGAGCTTATTTTAGCTTATTTGATTTCAACAAGTGCTTATGAGAAGCTAAAACATAGAGTTTGAAACTGAAACTTTCAACAGTGATACTGAAAATTGGAATCTATATAAAGGACTTGAATTGTTGTTCAAAACACATTACAAAGATAACCTAGCATAAATGATGTTCCAAGAAACTGAAATTACAACCTTTAACTAAAACTAAAACATTTTATTGAAAAAACGACATTAAAAAGAAAATTATAAAGCTAGCTACCCTTTTCACTTCATCACTCTTCCTTTTTATAGCTCCCTAAGTCTTCTCTTTCCTTTCTGAGCAAATCCCACCTTCATCCCTGGCCCTTGGATGATTTAAGGTCAATTTTGGCCATTGATCTATTTTGGCGGGAAAATGGGTTTGGCAGTGGGTTGAGTGAAATGGTAAAAGGAGCATTAAATGCACCTTGGATGGATGTTGAGGAGGGGGGGGGGACAAGAAAAGGAGTAGGGTGCAAAGTTGTTGGTGGCTGGTTGCAGAAATGGTGTCGGGGAAGACAGGTATAGGGGGGCGGGTATTTTATTTAAACGTTGGGTTTTGGTCGGGTCATGGGTCTACAGGACCGGGTAACTGGATTGGGCCAGGGGTGTTTATTTTGGGCTTGGGTTAACAATTAGGTCCGGTTGGTTTAAGTGGTATTAACAATACTAAGGACCAAAATTGTAATTCTCTGAAAGATGAGGGACCCATTCTGTAAATTATGAAGAGTGATCCAAGGGTTTGTTTTGTCAATATTTAATAGTCCAAGGTCTAGTTTGACTTTTTTGAAAATTTCCAAGGACTAAATTTGATCATTTTTGGATTTTCAGGGGCTAAACTGTAATTTTCTCAAAACTTTTAGATTTTCCACCAAAGGACTAAATATGACAATTTATGATTTTAAAAAGACCTTTGGTGACTTTTCTTTTGAAATTTTGGCTCAGGGACTATTTTTGACAATTTTTGAAACTTGGGGGACTAAAACTGCAATTTTTGAAAATTTGATATGTTTTTCATCTGATTTTGATATTTTTGCATTTAAAACACATAAAACACTGATTTGTGATATTTTGATCATTTTGATGTGTTTCTGAGTGTTTTCAGATGATTTTGCAGTTAATTTTGTACAAAAATGATGAGTATTTACACACTCATCAGCAACGTTCCCGAGTTTTATTTTTGAAAGAAGATAAAAGAAGTGGGTAGAAAGCAAAATAAATTCGTGTTCCTGAGTTTTTTTTAGGAGAGAAGAGAAATGAATAGGAGGGTAATTTTGGCTAAACTTCTCTCCGAAAGTGGGATGATTTGGAGAGAAGTTATATTAGAAAGCCTTAAATAAATAAAGTTACTTAAATGACCTAATATAAAACATAACTTTTATATATAACCAAGGGTATAATTGTAAAATCATATGTTATCTCTTCTTTTTACTCCTAACTCGGGAACATGATATACAAAATTTAATTTCATTCATCTCTTTTTCTTTTATGCCCATTTTTAACTCTTCTCTTATTTTCTTTCATTTAAAAAACTTAGGAACATAGTGTTAGTTTCAAATAGAACTGTACCTTTAATATCCAAACAATCGTTATAATACGACTTAAAGAACTTTAAGGTTAAAACAATTACCTTTTTACCTTGTTATCATCTAGGGATTTTAAACTTTCATCGCTAAATAATAAAGTAAAGATACATTCATACAATCTAAATTGGTCAAAATTATTTTCTAGTGATGAAATAACTTGATCTGCAATGTATAAAAAATATTCGGTTCTAATAATCTCTTCGCCGGTTTTTATAGTTTCAGTATCAGCATCGTTATCATATTTTCAATTTCTACAAGTAGCTCGTTTTCCTTTTAAATTTCCGTTCCACATTTGTCTTTCTTTAGCAATTTTTTTAGCGGAAACTAAAGCATCATAAACAGCAACATTTGGTTGAAGAATGACACATGAGTAGACGAGAAAAAGCTAGAGAGTGAAAGCATATTTGTGAGTGTGGAAAAGTAAACATCAATTCATCACTGTAAATGGTTAAATGATTATTATTAGAGGGCTTAATTTACCCTTTGCTTATTTTTCATGCAAAAAATGGGTCTTTCATAGACTTAGTATATGCGGGTTTAAATTTCTACAACTCGTAGGCTTGAAAAATAAAAAGTAGAAACAAAAGAGGCCAAAAACATTGATTATCTAACGCTTATCGGTAATTTGGGCCTTGAATAATCGGATCTCTAAAGATGACAACCAAAAAACAGGTAACAGACTTTATCTATATACAAGGACATAGAAAATTAGGGGCCTAAAGCCCTAGTTTTACTTGATTTACCTTTGAGTCACCACTGCCCTACCATCACCATTAAGTTTATTATATAAACATATGTTGGTATTTAATACAAAAAACTCCCTATCTCTTGCTTTCTTTCCTTTGCCTAAAATTTAAGTGTGGTAATCGAGCAGAAATATTGTATTAACAAAAATGGACTTTTACGCAATTCAAGAATTATCCAAATAATCTTTGATTATCACACCTTAATACCAACATATTTTAAGTACACTTATTTCTTATAGTTAAATCTGTCCTACGATTATGATCTCGTTATTATAACAAGGGTTATGGTACACGAAAGTCACTAAAGTTTCCAAAAAATTTGTCCTAAGTTACTATAGTTTCATTTTGGTCATCCAGGTTACCCATGTTATCGGGTTTGTTAATTAGGTCTCTATACGTTTAAAAGTACTACCCTCAGGTCATTGAGTGGAGTGGCAACCGGCTACTAGCCCGTCTCATATGCCACATGGGCAGACATACTTCTCCACCTCATGGCCACGTTGGATTTCCACTTTCCTACCCTTTATTTTTATAAACCGGTATAAAATTAATACAACAACCAATTTTAATTTTATTCATTATTAAACACAATCACCCATCACAATAATCTTATCACCACCACAATAATCTTTATTCATCTTTAGTAATCTTTAGTAATTTTATTCATCTCCATCACAATAATCTTTATTCATCTTTAGTAATCTTCAGCAGATCCGGTCAAAACCATTACTTTTTTCCTTTGTCCAACCATCACCACCTTCTTTAAAACCATAAAATAGTTAAAATCAAACCCCACCATTATGAACATCATCAGCTTAGCACTGCAAATCATCCCAAAATGCAAAAAAAAACTCATTCTCATTCTCATCTCACATCTCATATCACAACACCAAACCCACTTTAATAGTATCATCGTCTCATCTGGAATCCCTCATCGTCATAGATCTGGCCATGATTGTCATGGCCACCTAACTGTGACGCGTCACCACCACAACTACCACTGTAACCCACCATGAAAGTTGAAGAAACATGGTTTATAAAATTGTGATAAATTGGGCCGATTAAAGTGTATGTTATCAATGAGTTTTTATGTGATAATTTGTAAGGTTAAGATGATAGTTAGTCTTAATTTTTTTGGATCTGATTGAAACAGTTGAGAAGTAAGTGGGTTTTGATTTTAGCTCTTAACGCTGTGTTCTCGAGTTAGATCATTAAAAGAAGAGAATAGAAGAGAAAGGAGAGAAGAGAAGGGAAGTTATCTTCCTCCCAAAACCGGAGAGAAGATTTGATACCACAAAAACAACTACAACTTCCTTCCACTTCTTTCCGGTTCTCTTCCTTTTTTCCCCATAAAAAATCTCAAGAACACAAAACTTCTCAATTTCTTTCCACTTCTCTTCCTTTCTCCTGTTTATGGATCTCGAGAACACAGCGTAAATCTAAAATCTCCAATTCTCCATGGCTTGTGAATCTGGGAAAAAATGATGCAAACTTAGTTGGGACTTTGGTTACTATATTTATGCTAGATATATACAACTAATCAAATGGTTTGAAGATAAATACAAAAAATTGAAGATGAAGATGTGGGATAAAGATTTTAAAAACTTCCTATAAATGTTTGTAAATGAGATTAAAAGTAAATGAATTTAAATAAGAAAAAAAACAAAAACTTGAACGAAAAATAAAATGTGATATGGGGATTGACCCGTTCTATTATAATAACCCACTTTGTATTTTTAATTGAAAAATAGTACTAAGTTTTCCACGTAGGATTGTAACCGGTAATCATAAGTAGTATACAACGTGGTAACCTAAAGAACCGGTCACTATAACATGGGTAACCTGGATGACCAAAATGAAACTATAATAACTTAGGACAACTTTTTTGGAAACTTTAGTTACTTTTGTGTACCATAACCCTTATAACAATATATATATGTTTTGTGGAATACGATTATGTTCAGTGATTTACTAGTATTATATTGGTACATTATTGATTGCAAACAAGTGAGCTAGATAATATGCTATAATATGGGTATCTGAGGGTAATTATTTAAGAACGAAGGTATGCTATGATTTATGTAATAGTATGTTAATTTGACCATTTCAAAAAATAAGTATAACTAAACTATCAAAACTTGGATTATTAGGTGCATACATTGAATTTTCTACTTGACGTGGGCTCAAGTGTTGATAATTGTGTTTTTGTGGGCCCAAGTGTCAATCGTTATTAACAAAGTCACGAGCCATTATTGAGTCTCAATATAAAATCAGCCTACTGTTTCAATCGAGATCACAGCTCATGGAATTGAATTGATATTCACACCACACTTTTTGATTCATGCACCGATGTGCATGTTTTATAAACCATGCATTCCTCTTCAAATCTTTCATAACTTACAGTGGTCATTCTTACAGATGTTTCAGAAGCATCTTCATCAAGTAATGATCAACATAAAATGTATGATGTGTTCTTAAGTTTTCGAGGCACAGACACTCGTAACAGTTTCACCAATCACCTCCACAAAGCCCTTGAGGATGCTAATCTCATAACCTTCTTGGACGATAAAAATATTGAAACCGGGCTATATTTGAAGCCGGAGTTAGAGAATGCCATTAGAGCATCTAGAGCTTCTATAATTGTCATGTCAAAGAATTATGCTTCTTCCACATGGTGCCTTAATGAACTGGCGTTAATCCTAGAGCAGCATAGGGAGTTTAACCAAATAGTTATCCCCATATTCTATCATGTCGATCCTAGCGATGTGAGGAAGCAACAAAACAGCTTCGGAGATGCGATGGCTGATCATAAACAGAAGATGGAGGCCGAAACAGATAAAAAATGAATGGGCTCAAAAGATGGAGATATGGAAGCATGCCCTTACACAAGTTGCTAATGTAAAAGGGAAAGAACCAAAGGACAGGTAATAATTTACTACTCTCATCTCTTTGATTAATCTCTTTTTCAATATACTTGATTTTCTTTTAACAAATCTTTTATATAATAAAAGAATTACATCATTTCGGAGTGTTTTTGTAAAACGCTTCTCATTGAAAAAAAAATTGGACCAATAGGAAAAGTTGATTTTGCCACGTAGGCAAAATACAATAATATGATTGGTTGATAAAAAGTCAAAATTGAATCCAACTTGGTCGAACTCTATGCAATTTCGTTTGTTACACAAGATAGCTATAAAAATATATGTGCCACAAATAAAAAAAAACAAACTTACAAAAGGCGGAGCTAAGTTTAACATTTGTAAGGGTTGACCGTAAATTTAACCAGATAACACAATCCCAAATCCCTTCTCATATTTTGCAATCGATCTATTACTATTCTTTTACACCACAATCTATTCATATGGGTTTGCTTTCTTCCATCAACATATGAGTCGGCTCTTAATTAAGGTTTTTGATTATATTTTATGTTTGTGTTTCATTAATTGAAATTACAGGACTTTTGGTTTGGTCACAGAAGAAAATCCTAAAACCCCTTTAGATCTTCCAACCCTTCGTCATCAATTGAAAGTAGAATTCAAGGTTTGTATCCACTCATGAATTCTTTGATAGTAGTTGTCATCATGTTATTTGTGTATAGTGGTAAATTTGATATTTCATTCATTCATTAATAAAAACCCTTTCAATGACCAAAAGGTATGATTTTTTTGTTGATTTTGTTTGTAATTGATAAAGGGTTTTTTTATGTGTCAAAAGTGTTTGTCCTTTTTACTGTCAATTTTGTTGATTTTTTGCTTTGACTATAAAATTTTGTTTATTTAATCAAATATGTGATTGTGATATGTAGACATACATAACAGCCATGCCTATACAAACTTGACACAAATGTTAGTTTTAAATCAGTTTCTGTTAGATTCTTTATGTAAAAACTGGTATGGGCATGCTTAATTCTATAATATAAGATTAGGAAACCGATAAGATAATATTTTTGTGTGTGGAAAGGTTGTCCACCAATTGGTAACCTAATTATCATCAATTGGAGATGCGATTTTCTCACCTTTTTCTTTAATATATGTGATGGGTTATAAGTTTGCATCGTTCTTTAATGTAGTTTTAAAAACTCGATGAAGATTTAATTTTTTTTATCTTGGGTATAATTCCTTTCTTAGTTTATGTTATGTTTAACCACTTAAACTATTTTCTACTGATCTTTTTCCATGCAGCATAATTGCCTAACATCAATTGGTAAAAAATAATTGTTTGGTAATTTTTAGTGCAAATATATGTATGTTACCTGCAAGAGAAATAAAATATGTTGTGTACAATGATAAATAGGTGAAATAATTTGGTACAATTAATCTTTGAAACCTGGTCATACATACCATATATGATAACTGAGTAGCTGCCCCATATGAATCTTGTGATTATGTAGACTGTAAAACGGTTTTGTGGAGGAGCTCTGAACTGTAACATGGTGTTGATATAATTTTTACTTAGCGAGTTAGCGTAGAATTAAGTTTAAGTAGTTACTTTGTTAAAATTGAAAATCTGTATTATTCTGTTTTTGCATTATTAGATCGGTTTAAAGGCTCCTTCTCATGCGACACACACACTTGAACGAAGACGAATCTTCTGATATTGACATAATGATACCTTGATATCTTTATTACATGTTTCAGTTAGTAAAAATTATCCTGTTTTGAATTGGTTTTATCCAACTACCACATATGTATTTCATGCGGGATCATGAACACAAAGGAAGAAAAGTGGGCAGTCAACTCTTTGGCTAAAAGTAAACTGAAATAATGCATTACATGACAGAAGGTCCTAATAGTTTATTCAAACAGATACAGATATCCAAATACATGGTTTAGGCAAGTGATGGCCTACGACTAGGATTAAATATGATTGCTACAGAGAACACATGTTTAATTTGGCTTTATGGGCACTATGATCCATCATTGGCGAGAGAATCACACTAGCTAAAACACCAAAAATGTAACTTGAAGTAGATAAGAATTAGCATACATAACTTTGTTTAGGATAACTTGCAAAAAACAGTTTAATGTTGAGATATTCATTGGTGTAAGAACTGCATCCATCAAATTAGCCTATACTTCAGAAAATCACTTTCTTTTGTACTTTAGAAGGTGGCCTTCAATAGTTTGTATTCGATCACTGACTGATCTTTCATGGCTATTGTATGAAAAAATCACATTTATTACTGAAACTTGAACAATTCCTGGACTTGAAGCAGTTGGGTGATATGTAAACTAAACTGTAAATGCAAATATATTTCAGAATTCTTCCCTTGTCAATGGACGCTGAGGCTTCTTGCCCTTGCACTTTATGCAATGTTGTTATTGCCTGGCCTACTCAGATATTCGTTTTGTAATAGTTTACTTTTGACATCCATTTTCACTTTATGAAGTTGTTACATGCTACAATGATGATGCCACCGCCCACCAATTATTAAGATCTGCAGGCTAACTATTTCTTTTATTCTTCTTGCAGTTGTATATAAATCTTGCTACTCAAACAATGTCAGTAGAAGTATAGTTTACGGTGACCAGCCAAGGAAATAAAAAAATGATGGACAATATGAACAGACTAATGAGTAATGGAGGAGTCACCAACATAATGTGATAAGCTGATAATAGCGGTGGTGAGTAACCCTAAGCCACTAAACAAATCAGAAGGCATAACAAGGTATTACATATTCATATTTTAATGCTACATATTACATACTCATATTTCAATGTTCAAATTAAACTTAGAAAGCTATCAAAATGGTTTTGAGTCAAATATGATAGAACATAAGGTTATTAACTTGCGGGTCAGAATGGGTCGAATGAGTCAAAAGTAACAATTTTCATAAATCATGAGTTTGATACAAAGTCATAAATTTTGAGCTCCTTATGATAAATAAGACTAAATTGACCATTTTGAGTGTGTGTATAGGACTGGTCAATAGTTATACCTTGATAACATAGTTTTTGTAAGTGAGCCTAACCTGACTCATAGTGTCGAAAAACAACCTTTAACAACCTATGTTGGAGAAGGTAAAAAGTGAGTATGGTCCAATAATGTCGAAAAACAACCTTTATACACATACTCATAATGGTCCATGGTTTGTCTCATGGCGGCTATTTGTTTTGATTACTCTATATAATGACCTATTTTATGGTGTTTGATAACACGATGTTTGATATCTCAAGTTAGATATAGGATAAGGTAAAGAAGTAAGTATGGTCTAATAGTTTTAGGTATGATTTTGAAATGCATTCTGGAAGGGTGTTTGGGTTTGCTTATTTAATTGTCTTTCTGCTTATTTACAAGCTGATAAACCATAAGCTGTTTATAGTATTGGACAAAATATTTATATATTTTCTTTTAGATATAGAACTACAAAAATTCATATGTAGTATTCACACATAAATCTACAGTCTTATGTCAACTCTTTTATATTCAAGTTGACCATGGTGAAAGGGGTGTTTGGGATTACTTATTTTTAAGTGGTTATTGCAGTGTAAACAAGAAAATAAAATAGGGAGTTTATTTATAATACCCGCGCATGCACGGGGTATTTATAAGATTCTTTGGGTTCCGATGAGCGAGATTGTTTTTCGTCGAGACATGTTTTCTGTGTCTATAGTTCACATATGAACCTCTCCCTTTCATATTACTTTTTTATGAATTACTTTATGTGATCGATTTTTAGTAACAATAAAATATGGAAGATACCCGAGAGTTATATTACATTTTTATTGTTTTTCGTCAACATGAGGGATTTATATCACTTGATTAGAAGTAATACTGTAGTTGGCTTTTATTGTTTGGGTGTTACTATTGTGTAAAATAAATGGAAGAGCGAGGGCTGTCTGTCCCCATTTCTATAGTCTGCACGGAATGTTTGATGCCAAAGGCCTACATGCATGAAATCAAATAAAGTATGAGGCATGCTATTTTAGTTTACGCTTTAGGTTGAGAAGAAATATCGTAAGAGATGTTAGACTTGCTTCCTTCTTTTGAAATCACTCATTAGAATGCTATTTTAGTTTCAATGACACAAAAGCCACTGTATAGATTCTTTAAAAGATGTAGATATTAACATCCTTCGTGCACATTTTTTCGAATTTGTTTTGGTATATTTTAATGTATTGGTTTATTGATTATTAAACACTGTTTTAGGAAATAATGATAAGCTTGCGATATGTAAAATCATAATTTTTAATTGTATATATAGTGTGAACCCCGTACGTGCGGATTGTTGTAAACACTAATAGACAAGATGACCAAAAGGACGGTCTTATGAAACGAAAGTATGAGTATCAATAAATAGGGTAAATTAGTTATCTGATTTTAGTTTGTAATCTCAACTATTTTGTTCAGGGTATGTAACTTATTATTCGACCCCTAGTAGGTGGAACGTGGACATACAATCCTTGAGCATGCAGCGGCAGGTGGAACTGGATCGTTACTACGCCAATGGGAAATTGCTCTTGGTGGCATTCTTAATGAAACCGTCTCGACCAAAGAGAAGGCTGCACAGGCCAAGGAAGATGGTTTCCACCATATCATTGTCAACAATGTTAACTACATAACCAAAGTGGAATTGACTAAGATCACATCAAGTAATGGTGTTGATGTAGTTTTTAATTCAGTTGGAAAAGACGCTTTTGATTATGAATAAGAATGTTTCTTTGTTGTTTCAGGGATCATTAGCTTGCTTAAAAATACGAGGACTCCTGGTGAGTTTTGAACAGGCCTCTGGTGTACTAGATCCTATACCTGAATTTTAACTTGCAGCAAAATCACTATACCTAGATCAATGGTTAGTAGCACTGGTAATATGATATGTGTAGGAGAGCAATGATTAGTAGTACTTTGGGAGGTTTTATTTGGGGATTGATTAGAGAAAGAAATAGATTTAATGAAGTATGATTGGATTAATCTTTGTTCATACATTAACAGTACCTGCATATTTTGGTTTAAAATTCATAGTTAACTTAGGTGAAAGGGGTGTTTAGGATTACCTAAAGTAATGGGGTGTTTGGATTTACATTTGAAGAAATAGTTGACTCTATTTAAGTTACCCATGTTGACCCACCATCCAAACAGATTAACCATCCATTCTAATTTAATTAATCATGATAAATGATGATCATTATGTCCTTATATTATCTCCTTAGGATTTGCGTTCATCTAAAGTTGTTTCATATATGTGCATGTCTCTTGGCATCGCGCTGTGGAAGAAAGATCGAACGACAAACATAATTGTAACCTCTACCGAATATTTTATGTGCCTGCTTTTTAACTATCTTTCACCATGTCAATTACATGAAGATGATACAATGAAAATAAATGACGCTATATTGGAAGATTGGAAGATAAAGAAGGTTCTCCTAAAGACTACAAATCTCAAGAACATGAAAATACATTACTTTCGAGGCCCATATGCAGATGCCAAGGAACTTTCCATAAATAGTTTTATGTATATGCTTATAAATCATATACAACAATCTGGGGCCACTTTTATATCTTGAAGATGTGTTGGTGATGGGAAAGTTGGTAAAATCCTTTTACATTAGGCTGGAAGGCAAGGTAAGGGTGTACTCACCTTACACATCAGCGCCACGTCAGCTTTCTCTCTCCTCTCTCTTCCACTTACTACCACTCACCTTTATGCGGACAAAGGACTCACACCCACTCACCTTAACTCACAATTCATTTTTTTCTTTTTACTCTACAAACCATACGGTTTAATAACATGCACAAATATCAAATAGGTGAAGTGGTCACCTTAATGTGTCTTGGGATGTGAGACTCTAAGGTGAGTCAAAACATATGGCATGGCACTCACGAGGTGAGTGGAACACTCACCTTGCCATTCACCTTACCTTGCCGAGTAGTCTTAGTATAGTATTGAAGATAT
The DNA here is from genome assembly GCA_019973895.1 of Chrysanthemum seticuspe. Classification (NCBI taxonomy): domain Eukaryota; kingdom Viridiplantae; phylum Streptophyta; class Magnoliopsida; order Asterales; family Asteraceae; genus Chrysanthemum; species Chrysanthemum seticuspe. The sequence continues at coordinate 9,332,617 of BPTQ01000005.1, forward strand.
GCAATAGCTTAATCTTTGTTTGACCATAATTGTTTGTAGTAGATTGTATGCACGAAACATAATATTTATTTCGGACTATAAACAATTATGATCTTCTACTTTTGATTAACTCTGAGGCTCATCCTAATGCTTTTAAATTCGATTACCAAGCTAAAACTTTATAAAACAGACAAAAAAAAAATAAAAAATGATATGTGTATTTTAAAAAAAAAAACGTATATACTTTAAAATAACAAATAAAAAATTAATATCTAATTAAAATTTAATGTTTAAGCCCCGTGCGTGCACGGTTATTATAACTAGTACTATTTAAAAAAAAAAAAAAAAAAAAAAAAAAAAAAAAAAAAAAAAAAAAAAAACTAGTACTATTTAAACTGAATATCATTTTCAACCATATTGTCCCTTAGTTTACCTACACTTGTTTTCTTAAAGTTAAACCTGTCCTACAATTATCTTCTCGTTTCAGTAACAATATTGGCTAGGTTTGGCATCATATCGGGCTTATAGGGGTTTCTTTATTTGTCTCACAGGCTTTGGGAAGATTTTATAATCCATAATCCTTATAAAAGCCTCTATAAGCCTAAGCCCATATAAAGCCATAAAGGGGCTTATGTGGGCTTATAGCTAGTCAAATTATTTAAATATCCTTCAAATCTTTTATATAATAAAGAAATTACATCATTTCGTAGTGATTTTGTCAATTCATTCTAATTGAAAAAACAATTGGGTCAATAAAAGAGCCTGATTTCGTCACGTAAGCAAAATCGTGTGATGTGATTGGTTAATAAAAGTAAAAATTAAATTGATTTTGGTCAAACTTTAATAAATTTGGTGGAGAAATTCACTTGATAAAAAAAACACATAAAAATATAGGTGTCAAATTTGTGAAAACGAAAACTTAAAAAAAGATGAGGTAATTAATAAAACTTTAGTGGTTGAATTTTTAAAAATTATATGGAGTTAAGTGTAATATTATAAGACTCCATGTTTTTTTAATAACTTTAGATTATAAACAAATACCCCTTATACTTTATACCCTTTATACTTTATATCTTAAAAAATACAATGTATATGTGGTTTTAAAATAAGAATATATAAATTTGCATAAGATTATAAGTATCAATTTTTTCATTATATACGTTCAATAAGTACTCATTTATTTCATTTTTAAAAGTTTAACCTATGTGGACACGATTTTACATTTTAAATAGGGATAAATTACTGAAAACAGGAATATAATTATCAAATTGTAAGCACGGGTTATTTTAATATAAAAATAAATATATGTGATTGTACTTATAACAATGACTCATGCAATCCTTATTTATTTATATAAGGATATTTAGAAAAACATTTAAAAAAAACTTTAAGGAATATACTTTAACTTTATCAAAGCTCATTATGTGCTATTAAACTTGTATCATGTGTACACCATAATATCAATAGTAAAATTTTAATAACAACATCAAAATCTTTATCAGTTAAATAAAATTAAATTTTGAGTTACTTATCAGAAATTTTTACAAATATTTTACCAAATTCTAATTTATATTAATGCATAATGAAAATCAGGTGTATAAGTATTAGTTGTACTTATATCACAATTTTCATACGCAAATTCTTATATGTGTAGATACTGAATTAAAATGTTAAAATAAATTTGATTTATGTGTAAACTTCGTGCGTGCACGAAATTTATAACTATATAATTATATGCAATTACCTTTAAAGACACAATATTCAGTATTAATACAGAATAATTTTTTTTTGTCAAAACCCCGTGCGTGCACGGGGTATTATAACTAGTTAAATATAATAGATTATTACGCAAAAGCTGAAAATGTATGTGTATTTTTAAGCTCCAGCTCAACTAATTCGTCAAACAATTTTAGGAAAATCTAAGCTCTATCTTTCGGCCTACAATATAAGATTGAGCCCATTTGCCAAACATGCCCATTAATATATGTTTTGTGGACTACGTTTGTGTGTTCCGTGATTTATTGTCTTTTTTGGTACATTAAGCCCTGAAATTTTGATTGCATCAGATAGAGTCCATGCTTATTGCAAACATGTAGAGCTAGATAAATATGCTATAATAGGATATCTGTTGGTAATTAATTAAGAACGAAGGTATGCTATATGATAATAGTATGGTAATTTGACCATTAAAAAAAACAAGTATATAACATATAACTGAACTATCAAAATTTGGATTATTAGATGCATGGATTGAATTTTCTACTTCTAATATGTAAAATTTCTTTCAGCCTAGAGACGGATTTTATCGAAGAAATTGTTACCAACATCTATCATCAATTGGGCGTACTCCTAAGGAGTACTCTGCCACAAGACCCACAACTAATTGGGATAGATAAGTCCATTCAATTCATCAGTTCATGGCTCCAAGATGGATCTGAACATACTGCTGATATCCTCACTATCTTGGGTATGGGTGGGATCGGGAAGACATCTTTGGCCAAACATGTCTATAAGTTACATTGTCGTGAATTCACCCGAAGCAGCTTTGTTGAAAATATAAGTACACGATGTGTGGAACAATCTAATGGATTGCTTGATGTACAAAAACAACTTTGTGATGACATTTCAAAAGCAAGTTCAATTCCAGTTCATGATGTATCTGTGTACACCTCTACAATTGAGAACGCACTAGCCCGTAAAAAAGTGTTTATAGTTCTTGATGATATTGATAGTCTCGACCAGTTGGATGTGTTACTCGGGAATAAAGGTTTCCATCCAGGAAGCAAAATCATAATAACCACTAGAGACGCGTCCTTGACAGAGAGATGTGCACTTTTCAATCAGCAAGTTCAACCCAAGCATACAAAGCACAATCTTAATGGTTTATATGTGATTGACTCACTAAAGCTTTTAAGTCTTCATGCATTCGAGTCTGAAGATCTCAAAGAAGGTTACAAAGCAGTTTCAGATAATATTGTGAAGTATTGTGAAGGAAATCCTTTGGCTCTTAAAGTTTTAGGCAGGTTACTACGTAACCGAGATGTTGCTTATTGGGAAGGCTGCATAAAAGGGCTAAAGAAAGAACCCAATTCCCGTATAACTAATGTCTTGAGAATGAGCTTTAAATCTTTGCCATCCCAAAATGATAAGGAATTGTTTAAGCATATCGCTTGTTTTTTTGTTGGAAAAGATAGAGATTTTACTGAAACAATATTAGAAGCATGTGATATAAACACAAGATCCGGGATCACTCATCTCATTGACAGATGCCTTCTCGATAAGCAATAATGTTGCAATTACATATCATGGTGATGCTAGAGATTTAGCATATTCAATCTTACAAATAGCAAAACTTCGACAAAAAACATGATACTTTACATTCAATTTTCACCATAAGGCTTTATCCCACCTTCATAGGTTTTTCAGTATTTTTTCTACTTTTTTTAATCGACATCGATTACTGAACAGGAGTAAGAAACTATGCATGGCCAGGCTATGTCACAAAGATTAAGACAGACTGCTATAATTACTGAGAAATCAAAACTTAAAAGACATAAAACAAGTCTATATGAAATGACAAACACATGCGTAGGAAGGATCTTCATCATCACCATTCAACTATACGAGTTGTATCAAACTTTAAAAATCTAAGCATTCTCAGTAGTCACAATGTTTCCAGGACCAATAGGATTCCGTCCATTCCAATGAATAACCTTTGCCAAATGGAGCCTGCAGATCAAATAGCACAAACGTGATACATTAGCATAAGGTACGCGACAAGCTCAAAATGACAGATGAAGCCATGAACATCCCACAAATGAGGAAATCAAACTTCAAGATAGCACACCCTTGCTAAATCTTGGGCACATAGTATCTGTTCGGGTTATTGTCATGAAATACACATACTCTTGATATAACAGGACAAAAATTACCGATTTGAACCGGTAAGTATAATAATCAAAATGGACAATAAATGTTTAATCATCAAAAGGGATCATTTATAAAAAGTAAGTGTCTCTTTGATGACAATAACCCTTATATATATATCGCATTAGCTAACATGTTTTCCGAGCGCGGTCAAGTAATAGCTAGCTAGACAACAATAACGTGTGTGGGATACAATGTTAAGAACCAGATTTCCTCGTGTAATTGTTGTAGACTGACCACATAAAACCTAGTTTGTGCAAATTTGAGCTCATACATGTGTAAACCCGAAATTCTGAACAATCCAAAGAAAGTCTTCCATATTTATTAAAAAAAAAAAGAAAAAAAAAATGCATTTATGACTTAATCTAGCTATATGTGATCTTAAATGGCATATGGTGGTCGAACGTTAGCACACAATTATGAATTATGATGCACGCATATGATAAGAACTTTTTCTTTGTGTTGGTTCTTATTTCCGGTTGTATCCCTTTAAGGTCTCGCTAGGGGCTAATTTTTATACAGATCAGTAAAACTATTAATGCATCAAAAAGAAAATTAAAACACTCAATTATCACACATATGAAACATGAAACTATCTATATATATAATAAACAAAACTTTTTTTGAAATCTTCCACGTCACTTAATCCACGTGGTCAAGCTGCCACTTCAACAAATCCACGTCAACTAATCCACGTGTACTTTAAAGTTTGACTTTTCCACTCATTTTCCTGTTTTGCTACGTAATAAACTTCACACTCATCCATTCTCTCTCAAATCTTCATATCTATTTATTAATTTGTTTAGTTTCCAAATTTACTTCCTCTTTTCATTCCTATGATTTGATATATTCATTCCGCAAATGAATCAATTTTTTCAACGTTTTCGATCCAGTGTTTCATAACGGCATAACCGCATGGATTAATCGCTAATGGTTTCGTTGATCTTCAAGGTGAGAAAAATACATTATATGTTTAACATAATATATATAGATTTTATTTAAACTCAAAAACCAAATGATCTTTATGGTCTGTGTAAAATTTTTCATGATGAAAGCATTTTGAACAAGGATTCGATTTTAAATCGTTTGTACAGACACACCATATCTTCAACGTCAAGTACGGACACTGATTATTTTTCCATTCAGTTTTTAGATGAACACAAGGTGTTTGATAAAATTCCCCATTGAGGCATTGATATTGTTAGTTTTTTAAAATTACTTTTGCATGTTAATGGTGTTTGGGTTATGTCAGGTTTTGTTGAATTAGTGTTTATTAATGAAATATTTGCTTATCTTTGTTGAATTTAGAACCAAACATTTAAGTGTTCATAACGGGGTATGGAATTTCAATGGGTTGTTGAATTCCATTAATTATGTTACCTATGTGATGGAACGTGGTTCGCAAGAATGTCACAATGAACTCATAACATAAGTATAAGTATTGTTATTTTAGCACCATTGTCGAACTGGGTTTCCTATAAATCGAACCCTATCAATAGTTATGTAATTTATTATCTTTGAATTCATGTTTAGATCCTCATGTTATTTGCTTCATCGGGTTTAGACTTAAACTGTTGACAAAATAGTGTAAACATGTTGCAAATGAGTGATTAGCAAGAAAGTTTTTTTGATCAAATGTTTAAATGTAGCAAACATTCTTTTGTGCCAAAAGATTTACATTTATGTACACAGTGGGATTTGGTCAATAAGTGTCTTCAGTGTTTCGCGATGTGGAATGGTGAACAATCATTATAAGAGATTATTGATGGTTCTTTTGTGATTCAAAAAGCAACACGTGGTGTAAAATATAGCTCATGCTTATGTTTTCACACGAATTTTGTGTGTTTGGTTAAATTGGCTATGATCAATTTTTTGATCTCATTTTGTTCTTAGATAAGTCAACCAATTCTATTTCCCTTCATATCGTTTTTATTCTGATTGCCGTGAATATACCTGTTAATCCCTTCTTATGCATATTTTAAGAGCATGCTTTTCTATATTTAAGATTTGTAATTAAACACCATGGGCAGGAGGGTCTTATCTCGTGAGATTCCAAATGCCAGGTAAATTATCTACTATCTTTAAGTTATATTTTCAATTTGACGACTAATGATTAACACTTGTGACTACATTTTTATAAGATCAAAAGGTTAGTGGAATGCATGTCACTTGAGGAACGAGTAGCAAAAGGATAAAAAAAATCCCACATCCATTGCATACGATAAAAGGTATGAGCTTCTACACTCTATAAGGATTCACGAAATTATCGCAGATGCCTAACCTTTTGCCTTAGGACATCTAAGGTTATAGGTCTGCGAAAAATTTCTTTTCTAAATAAAGAAATACGAGAACCGTTCAATCCCCAATGGATATAATAGTTCAATGAATCTCAAGTATCTCTTTTTAGTGAAACATAGTATTATCATGAGGGACTCTGTTTCAAGAATAGGTGGTTAGAGGTTTCACATTTGTATAGCAAATGAATATCGTATTTTCGGGATGAGGTTGTAAGTAAATAAGGCAAATGAGTACGATTTGTATTTTTCTTACAAAATATGTATTTCAATAGTATTGGTGAGAGATTATTTAGATCCAAAATATGATTATTTTGGATGTAACAAAAAGCAAACACATATATATGATCTAAATTTGCTATTTGTTCTTTTTATTGATTATAACTTTTTAATCCAGGAAAAAGGAAACACTTGCGTTTTTATTTTACATTTGAAAATACTTTTTATGGACCAAGTTCATGTTATGTGTTGTGGTGTACGCACATGCACCAATTAACATCATTGGATGGTAAAGATAGAGACATATATTGGCACGGGTTATCTCCAGGCTACTTTAGATGAAATGTTATATAGTCATCTGTGATATAAATATATCACAGATAAATAGGCTATATTCAGTAGGTAGTCTTACTTTATTCTTTATTTCATGAATATGCAATGTGAATCGTGTGCTTTGCAAAGAAGAAACGAGAGTTGAAGTGGTGCTCTACATCTTAGCAGTAGATTAAATGAATGTTATCTGATGGTGTAGATTTTAATATTGTTGATTTCTAAATTATTATATGAGTAGTATGTATATAGTGTAAACTAAGTGATTCTTAGTCAAATGTTCGAATTTCTTGAGTGTTAGTTTTAAGACATTATTTGCAATGCAACTTGAAGAGTGTGTTTATAAGTACCACTAAAAGTGCATGCTTTGTCAAATATTTTGCAATGATTTATTTGGAATTGGAATGAACAATGATGGAATAAGTTATCAACTTCTCTTATTATGGTTATTAGTTTGTACTGCTTCGAGAATGCAATGAAACAACACAACTAATTATTGGCTGCCTGTGATTTATCACGGGTCTACAAGCTACAAAAGATTGGTCCGCCGTACAATTAGATAGCTATTTCTATTTTAGCTATCTTATACAAACTTATGTTTCACATTATCCGTTTTTCGTTCTTGGTTTATTCTTCTTTGTTATTTTTAACAAATTCAACGTTTACTTTTTTTTTATGAAAATGCACAATATTGTTTGAGAATAAATATTTGTTAGGTTTACTTTTTTTACTTTATATTTTTTAACTTTTTATAAGCCACCCGTGATTTATCACGGGTTTATAGGCTAGTAATATAATATAACAACAATTACCTTATTGAATCCCATGATATTGTATTCATCACCACTAAGTATTATCTCCAGATGTCCATTTATAATCTTAACCTATAAAATCGATAAATCCACAAGTTAGACACGGATTTATTGTTGCTAAGGTTATATATACTGAATCAAGTTTCAACATATTTACTCACCAGATTAACGGCGAGGCTAAGTGTTGGAAAATTGAGTTTTGCAAAGTGGTTTTTGCAAACTTTTGGACACTATTTAATATATGTATATGTTATATATATTTATATTTCTTGGTAGCTTTGCGTTTTCCTTGACGAGAGCTTCGCAACGAGCTAAAGAGTGTCAAAAATGGAGTTGATATGAATGAGATATCGTGTCTCAAAGTGAGGCACTTGAAACACAAAATTTGGAAAAGTGAGAGTATCCCACATCGCCCAAAACAAGAAATGAAACCTTGTTTATATAGGAATCTTGATATAAACCTTCAAATTGATTTGTTGGTTTTACTCCAACACCTACGTGCGCGCGCGCAGGGGGGTGCAGATTTCTGGGCCAAAATGGGTTCAAAGCTTCTGAACTCATGCGCGACCTGCGGACACGAATGCAGCTCCGAAACCTCGCATACCTGCAGATTCGTTGTCATAGATTTCCAGATTTTGTGTCCGTTTATTTTTGGAACTGATTTAAACTTTGCTGCAGATTCGTTGTCATAGATTTCCAGATTTTGTGTCCGTTTATTTTTGGAACTGATTTAAACTTTGTAAACAAGTTAGACAGAATCAGTTTAAATAAATGGAAGATATTGAAATCGTGTTTAATATTTAACAGATTTGCGTATCTGTGTTTATTCAGGCAAATATCTTTTCTTGGTGACCAAGATAGGTTTAGCCTATATATTAAACACATCTCATTCGGTTTTTACACACAGAAAAACGTAACTCCTCTTCAGCCGAATTCCAGCATTCTCTTCGATCAGAAACACGCAAGCTTCTGTGATCTTTCAGGCAAGTAGATCAAGTCCGGCTGTACAACAGCTGCGTACGTTGTACCCTGGGAAACAGACGACGAATCTGTTTTAAGGGAATCGTGTTCAACACGAGCCTCGTACAATTCTCTTTACTGCTTTTATTTAAATTACGTTGAATAGTGTCTGTCTTCTGCTTCTACTCCATTCTGTCTGTTTTTACTTTCTGTTAATTTATTTATTCTGATTATAATCTGATTTTTATAAATAAAGTGTACACCGTTTCCCACAGTCTTAATACAGATTCGGTTTAACCGAATTTAAAAAAAAAAAAAACACTTTGTTAAAATCGGATTAATTATTAACAGGATTTTATAAACTGTATTCTGTCGAAACCTTGTTGAGTTTCTTTGGAAATCAGTTTCTATTAAACAGTTTTAAACATACAGATTTGGTTTACAGATCTATTACGTTTTTTTAAGCAGTTTTATTATCAGTTTTAACGAAACCAAGATAGAGTTTCTATTAAACTGATTTACTCGATCCATCAAAACCAAGATAGAGTTTTGTTGAATCAGATTTGGTACAAGTAGATACCATTTAAAACAGTTTGTTTAATTGTTTGTGTTTGATCTTTCAGGATGACAAACACCACTACCCCTCCTGTGACTACTCCTGTGAACGTAACTGGTGCGCCAGTTACTACCACAGTTGCTAATCATGCTGAGAAACCAGAGAAATTCAATGGGCAGAATTTCAAGAGGTGGCAACAGAAGATGTTTTTCTATCTCACTACTTTGAACCTTGTGCGGTTCTTAAAAGAGAACCCACCTAACGTGGAATCTCCTGCTGAAGGTCAATCCTCTAATCAATAGGCTGTTCAAGCTTTGGAAGCATGGAAACATTCAGACTTTTTGTGTCACAACTATGTTCTGAATGGTTTGGTTGATTCTTTGTACAACGTGTACTGCAAGACCAAGACTGCCAAAGAATTATGGGAGTCATTGGAACGCAAGTACAAAACTGAGGATGCTGGTACAAAGAAGTTCGTGGTAGCTCGTTTTTTGGATTACAAGATGGATGATTCAAAGAATGTGATGAGTCAGGTTCAAGATCTGCAGGTTTTGCTACACGACATTCATGCTGAGGGAATGACTTTGAGTGAAACTTTTCAAGTTGTTTCTATTATTGAAAAGTTACCTCCAAGCTGGGTAGAATTCAAGAACTACCTGAAGCATAAGCGAAAGGAGATGAGTGTTGAAGACTTGGTTGTTCATCTTCGTATTGAACAAGACAACAAGCTGGCTTAGAAAAACACGTATACGCCTTGTGGAAACGTAGAGGGGGGTGAATACGTTACCGTTTAAAATCTTTAGATCTTTAGTATCAAATCGCTTATGAAGCTTGTTATAATATGAAAGTACCAATTATTGTTTGTGACTAATATAAAGCATGGTAAACCAAGTTGTCACACAATCATGAACATCAAACCACATCACAAACAATAGTATAGTGCAAGTATAAAAGTAAAGAGATAAAGAAAGGAAAGTGCAAACCGAACACGAGGATTTATAGTGGTTCGGTCACGGATCTCCTTTCCGCCCTACTCCACTCCCCGAGTACCCAACTCGAGAGTTACTTCACTAAATCAACAAGCTCCCTTCTCGGCGGAGAAAACCTTACAATCGTCGCTTACACTTTTTCCGGTACAAAGCTAAATACCGGGTTCTAGTTCGAGGTAGAACCAACCTAACGTCGCCTATACAACATTTCCGACACTAAGCTAAATGTCGAGTTCTTTTACAAGGGTACAACCACTCCCAATATGTTTTATGGCCCAACATAATAAACCTTGTGTTTTATGGCACAAACACATAAACCATCTAATCTAGTTTGGTGAAAGTGTTGTTATGATGCAATGATGTTTACACTAATGATCCATGACACAAATGTCTAATGGATATGAATAACTACTTCTAAATGAACTTCCATTGATAGGAAGCCTTCATAATGAAGATCACAAGTTCCCTAAACTTCTTGTGATAGATCTTCAACTTGTGGTGAGTGGGGATGGCTAGATCTCCAAGATTTCCTTGGTTGATCAAAGAGTATGCTTACAACAAAGATGAATGTTAGAAGCATTATGATCATGATCATTAGGGTGTTTAATGTGTGTTACTACATTGTTAATGATTGATCTAAATGTATGCAAGAAGGTGGAGAAGATGTGCTTTGAAGTGGCGTTGAAATGGGAAAACAATGGGCTTCTATTTATAGCCAAAAGTGGACAGGAGCGTCCACGGACCACGGACCCCTTAAAAGGGTTCCGTCCTTTATACAATTTGGTACCGTGGGTACCTGACATAATATCTAAAAAATCTTTCTTCAAATCTTTGCAAGATATTACCAAATCTTACTAAGATCACATTTGATTTATTGAGTATCAATCTAACCAAAATATTCAAGTGATCTTCCAAGGATTTCAAAGATGATGCATGACATGATGTAACATGTATTTCCATTTTTAGATTAAAAAGTTTATCAAGGTAAACTTGTAAAATGTATTATGTAACTAGTTAATAAAATGTCTAGTTACCTTTTGTAAAAGAGTGCTTGTCAAAATAAAATATATTTTGTCAAGTGTAAGTAAACTTTAGTATTTGTATGAAATACTTGTGAATGCAAAATGTAAAATGAGGTTCGAAATAGAATGGTTAACCTATTAAAATACTTAGTGACTCTCAACGTATTTTAAACATTCTAAATGATTTGTTAATGGGTTTGATCATAATGCCACATAACAAACATGTACGAACCTGTGTTGTAACATACGAGGACTTGAGACATCGAGAGGTGTTGAATGTATGTTGAGACAACGTGTGATTACAAGTAACTTGTACATTTTACGTTATGTATTACAAGTTACATGTTTGTCATCAATCAAAACAAACGAGACTGTATAGATTAAATATCGTAATATTTGCACTAACAATCTCCCCCTTTTTGATGATGACAAAGATATGTAAACGTAATAGAAAGTAAAATGTAAATGGTTACTTGTATCCTTACTACCTTTACATTACCTTCTCCGTTTACACTCTTCTTCCCCTTTTGTCGAAACAAAAAGGGCGTGTCCTTGGAGTTTAACTTCATTTCTCCCCAAAAAGGCGAGCTTGCATCATCCCTAGTGAAGTTAAATCGTCTACTTCAATCCGTTTCTTGTTAGGTAGCGGATCCATGGATCAAATTAAGAGGCTTAACCTACATCAAGGTTAGTTTTATGCAACAAAAAATTATGAGAAATATATGAAAAAGAAAAATGCATAGCAATGTTAGCCTATTTTCTCCACTTTTAATCGAAGCACAAATGCGTGTTGAAAAGTGAGAATGATGCTAAATGAGTGCATGCTCCCCCTTGACGGTTGCTCCCCCTTGTTTGAGGCGTCAGGGTATAATTAAAAACCTACAAAACAAATATTAGTGCAAAACTATATTCGTCATTCGACGAGTAAGTGATATACAACAAAGTGTATATAAGATGCATTCAGTAAATTCTTGACGGAAGCTCCCCTTGCTCTAGGGTGTCAAGATGAACCTTCAAAATAAATATTAGTATAATAGAAGCTTTGTCTTTAGACAAATATGTCATATACAACCAAGTGTATAGACGATGCAATATGAGTGCTTAAAGGATATTCCTCCTTGTTCTAGGGTGTCAAGAAGCACCTAGAATAAGAAAAATAATTGATGCAAACTTCATCCTTAGATGAGTAAGTTATATACAATCGAGTGTATATGATGATGAACCTACAATGAAAAACATTAGTGCAATATATTTCATCTTTTTCACACAAAAAAAATGAGATGTATATATGTGATAAATGATATAATCAAAGATCTCATGAAGTGTAGTCTCCTAATTACAATCATAAGAGAAGTGAGAATATAATATGATAAAAGCCTACAAAATAATTCCTAGAAAGAAGATATGAAGTCTTCCACCGGGTGTGCCACTAGTGGTGCTAGTGTTGGTGTCGGTTTACTAGTAGGATTCATGTGGTGATGGTAGATGACTTGACATTTACAAAAGCAAATTTTCGCTAATCCATGGTGGTGATGATTAGTGAAAGTGGTGATGGAAGGTGGTGGTGATTAGGTAGGAAGCTATTAAGGAGTTAGAAACTCGTATGTATAAAAAATATGGATTCATGCAATCCTTTCGTCATGTCAAGTGACCAAAGCTAAGAGGAAAAAAAATATATGAATGGACATTGCATTTCAATGATGCATAAGGGTTATGATTTGAATGATTTATTGATGCTAACAACCTATTGTTATGAGCAAGTTCTCATATGCTTCAACCCAAGAATAATCAATAATGCGTTCTATCTAAGAATATATAAAAGTGATAACATGAAGATAAATTCGTTCATTGATTGAAACGAATTATAAAAATGACCTATTCTAGGTGACAATGGGAAAGGTAGTATTAGCATGGTTTTGACCGACATGGATGATTATCACTTTGAAAAGAAGTGAAGACAATATGGAAAATACTAATAATAATAATGAGTACCTATATGAGGATGAGGATGACATCATATGAGTGAGAGCTGGATGGACCAACGTGTTGGAAATGGCTGTTTTGATTAATATATCGTTTGCACTGACAATGACATGCATGATATATGTCAAGCGAGAAAAAGATAAGATCCTATGATGGTGTTCTAGATAGTGAAGTTGTAAGGTGCTAGGTTAAGGAAATCCTAGATTCGTTGATTGTGGAGATGAAGAAGTTTGTAAAACACATGATGAGATATTGGTGTAAACTTGTGATATAAAGTTAAAAAGGTTGAACTAGTTGTAGTTTCATGAACCGGTTTTAGCTAAGTGGTGTTTACCTAGGTGTTGGTATTGTAGAGTCTAAGAGACATAAAATTTGACAAAAGACAAGTATGTGAATGAATTTCTCTCCCCCTTAATTGATGGACATCCAACATAATGTGTAATGTATCAAATAAGGAATGACAACAAAGTGTTTAGGAGGTTACTCGGGCTAACGAAAAAGATGAGCTTAGTGATGTTTCTCTAGATGATGGTTAGCATACAATGAACTTCATCCTTAAAGTCACGTACCTCGTCTCGATTAATACGAGATGATCGCATGATGAGGCATGTGGTTTCCTAATAGGAAGTGAAGAGGATTAGAGTATTGTTGTAACTAAATAATGATGGAGGTGATTTTTTGAAAGCGGAAGTAAAAATGAGATTTGGAAAGAGGTCGGTTGAAAGACAAAAATGCAAAGCCAACCCTCTAGAACTTAATTCTATATGCTTTTAAACTATATGCAAGTGTAGGGGTCCCATAAAGCATAGTACTAATTTACGTAGCAATAAAGGGGATTATGCAAAATGAGCATATAAAAGTTAGAACCAATTGAGATAACAAATAATTTGTTATCAACCTACAAAACAAATTTGTTAGTGACAAAAGATGTTAACATGATAGAAATCAAATGATAACATATTATATAAGCAAAAACAACACATTGCACTTAGTAGACAAGAAATCACCACACAAGATAGCATCAAAACAATCATATTATGCAAGAATGCGACTTTATTCAAGACATTTCATTATGAGATTGTTTTGTCGTTAGACTTAGACGCTTAAGCATACTTGGCTTATAAATTAACACAACAATCTATGTGATTAATTTGTAAGATAAAAAGGCTTCTAAAAGTTTGTCATACCAAAAGCACTTTGACATATTATATGTGCACACGTAGCAAACAAATAGTGTGACAAGAAGCAAAAGAAACAAGATGAAAGATTCATGCAAGCCATGTTTAAGACATAACAATTTGGAGCATGTATCATTTGTATCGTACTATACATAGATATAATGAATGCCAACTAATAGCTTTCAAACACAAACAAATCATATCAAAATTATCACGTATCAAAATGACATATTATGATTTCATAAGTAACATGTTAATCATGCTAAAATTTATTCAAATGTAAGTATCATGCAAATCAAGTTTAGGTTTAAACGTTTAATAGCATGAGACAAGAATACAAGCATTATAAAGATAAAACCGTACTAAGGTTTACACATTTAACTATCAATCAAATAGTTATCAAAACACTAAGATAATGTCAAATCAACTTATCGTATCAAACAAGAACATGTAATCAACACATGTAAGTGCAATGCAATTGGTTTTAAATGAAAAATCATATATACTACTTGTTTGATTAGTATTCCTAAGGCGAGGCAAATTATCAATGTTTTAACACTTACTTTAGGCAAGTATAGGAAAACAGATTTTTCAAGTTGGAGAATGAATATGAGACTATTACTAGCGGTGCTCAATTAAGGCTAAACACGACCATTTTTACGGGTGATTCCACATACCCAATTTCTCTCCAAGAAGCAATTCAACCGTTTAGGTCAAATTGAGTTTCTAGTGCAATAGGTTCTCCAGTAGTCATTCTCATGTTAGAAAGATGGGAACTTCTACTTTTGCCTATTAAAGTGCATAAAAGATGATAGTTTACCAATACTTGGCTTAATGTGACACAACTAATATACAATATAACTAAGGTGATGAAGATGTCATGTTATACACATGAATTTTAACAATGGTGTGTTGATAAACAATATGTTTTAATCTTGTGTTTAGAATCTAAGGTTGTTTAAATTACATAGCTAATTGTATGATCTAATGGATGACATCTTTAATGTTGAAGTGTACACTTTAAAAGTGATTTGATTTATCTAAGACTAGGGAATGGAATATGTTAAATTAAGAATGTTCTCAAGAAAGCTCTTTGGAACTTTATTTGACAAGAATCTAAATAAGGTTACTAACTTCAATAGATCATGTGTATGTTCTAGAGATGTGTAGTTTTAACCTTGGATGTGCACTCGGTTTGAGCAAGGTTAGGTTATGATGTACGCTTGAAAGAAAATAGATACAAATAGTATCTTTCAACAAATGAGATTATCCCATGGGATAAAGTTATCATGCTTATGAAAACAAGTATGACAAGATGTCACACCCTCGCCGGAGGCGGAAACACGAGGTGTAACGGAAGGGAACATAAGCACAAGATAATAGAACATACCAACATTAATATTTAAAAGAAAGAGAACATGACAGGAACAGAGACATGCTATGTCTAACAAGTCGAAAGATGGAAAAGAGAAGATATGAACAAGGTACGGTAATGTAGACGTGAACGTAAAAACATGCCATGCATACCCACCCGACCAATGCAACTTCAGGTGACCAGACTCTAAAGACTCGACTAAACATGATTTAAAACTACCACTCTTATCATTGCATGGTTCTTCATAAATTAGACATAGTTGATCAGGCTATGTATAATTTATGAGTAACGATGCAACGATAGGACTAGTTGACTCGGATGATGTTCAATGTTTAATAAAATAAAATAAAAAAATTTCCGGTTATAGCTGTGATTTTTATTTTTGAAAAATCGGCATTCTCTATAACCTTTGGCTCTGATACCAATCTGTCACACCCTCGCCGGAGGCGGAAACACGAGGTGTAACGGAAGGGAACATAAGCACAAGATAATAGAACATACCAACATTAATATTTAAAAGAAAGAGTACACCATTACAATACTAGTTTAGCCGTCATCGGCAAATATATTACAAGTTTAGATCCCAAAATATTGCGTTCTATTACATAATGATTTGTAGTGACAAGTGAAAACTTCATTATGCAAGACTTGGTAGAAAAAGCTTACTAACGATCACCTGAAATGCATGAGAGAAAAACGGGTCAACTATGAAAATAGTTGGTGAGTAAACACGTTTAGCAAAATAAGAAAAACTCGAAAGAAATAATCAAAGCTTTCGGTCGACAAAAAAAAATGGTCCGCAAAGCAAAGGCATTGTAAATCCACTCAGTTCCAAGTTCCGCCCATACAAAACTTGCAACCTGTGTGTTCACAACCCACTGCCAAAAGATAGCGTGTCTAATAGTCAAGTATAAGCGGTCATAATAGTTCACAATATAGTACCACGAATATAATAATTCAGGGATGCTCCGAACATGGGAGACTTTGCACTGCTCCAACAAGGGAGACTCCTTTGTTACTCAACCACCTAGGCGAGATTTATTGAGAACGCTCCACCAATAAGGCGAGACTTTGCACACTCCACCGATAAGGCGAGATTTATTGAGAACGCTCCACCAATAAGGCGAGACTTTGCACACTCCACCGATAAGGCGAGATTTATTGAGAACGCTCCACCAATAAGGCGAGACTTTATAGTGATGCTCCGAACATGGGAGACTTTGGGACAAGGTCATAACATGTACGGTTCAATAATTTCCAACAAGTCATAAATTCGTAATTAAGTTCAAGGATTTGATTCGAGTTCACAAAAGTAAGATTCAATTTAATTCAAGTATGATTCATGCATTCAGCCCCAAAATATAGTAAAACGGTAAAAAGGGGATGTGATTACTCACAAGCATAAAATGTTCAATAAGTTCATAAAACATAGTTAGTTTAGTTCAAGTATAAATCATGCATTCCACCCCAAAACAATTTAAAGCATTTAAAAAGGGGAGTCTGTGAATACTCACTCGGTAAACTGAGGCGATGACAAAAGTGAGTACACTGAGGTATAATGTGATGCTTTAACCGGGACCTATTACGAATGATATGATATGCAATGAGTTGCAATGTAATGTTATGCATGCATTTCGTATGTTATTTATACCATTTGCGAGTTTTGAAAATATTACTTATCGTCGAAAAATACTCTTTTGACGTCTTGACCCTTCAAAAATGACTTTACAAGTATTTATGTCAAAATGTCATCCTACAATGGTTTTATAATGATTTATGGTGAAATTATCACTTTTCGTCGCAAAACAATGTCGTCGGAAATTTCTTGAAAGTGATAAAAATGGCTCCGAAAAACTAGTCGTAAAATGGTGTACGTCGATCGTTAGAAAACGAACTCGACTGTTTTGGAAAGTTTGTATCGAAATCTAGAAGTTTCAGTTCAGGAGTTTTCGTCAAAAAGGTCTCGAGCATAAAGATAATAAGGGTTAAAGATGGTGATTTTGTCTAATTGTTATGTAAAAAGTGAGTTTCGGCCAAGTTTAAACATCCGTAAATAATTTATTACAACTCCGCTACACAAACAGCTTGTCGTTTTGAAAAATATGCTCGGTGAACTTGATTTTACTAGAAGACATCTCGTTCCAAAAAGTTCCACATCATAGTTAAAAACAGCCTCCAACATGGTCGTTTCAGCTACCGTAACACTTGTATCGTAAAAATAATATAGTTTTTCAGAAAATAATAGTTACGGCAATTTTATGAAAACGTGCATATCTTTGTCGTTTCAAATCCGTTTTCTACGTATAATACGTCCTTAGCTTCGTATCAAAGTATACTATTATATTTTTGATAAGTCGAAATAATTTGTGAAGCTTAAGGCTCGTTTTTGACTCGAAATAAGTAAAAATAGGTTGCTGAATTTCTGAAAATTATATATTTCGTCGTCAAACTTGTAAAATCCATAACTTCTTCGTTATAACTCCGTTTTAATCCGTTCAAGCGGCCACGGATTCGTTTTAAAGTATATTTTCTAAATATCAAGGCCAAAAAGTCGTGCCTACTGTCGGATTTTCCAGAAAATCAAAACAAGGACAGAACACAATATATACTTATCGAAAATAGTTTTTCTCGGACAAAACTTATTCTAATCCCTTCAAATCAACTCCAAAACTAATCTAATCCTACCATACACCTTCTTAGGGTGTCATGGGTTCCTAGACATCATCAAGACCAAAGTATACCAAGGGGATAATTTTAGGATGACTTTATATATATATATATCTCTAAAAATCATGTAAAATGGTATAAACAACACAAATCATGCATGCTTGCTCCAAAAATGAAAAGATACATATGAGATGATAAGGAAACATGAAAAATGAAAGAAACATGCTTACTAGTTAATATGATGAGGTGCAAAGAACAAGGTTTAGCCTAAATACTCTTGGTTTTTATTTCAAAACCTAATAAAGAGTGTGATTCTAGATTGATAATTATGCTTGAACTTGAAAAATGATGATCCCTTTGTAAAAGCATCCATGGCCGGTTCTTGAAGGGTAGAAACATGAGAGAAGAAATTTGGTTTGCTTGCATTATTGTTGAATGAGGTGATTTAATGAAATGTGTTGAAATATTTGGAGTATAAAACTAACTTTCAAAGAAAAAGGAGACCCAACCATTTAATGCATACACTCCCCCCCCCTAGAACCGGTTATGGGGGGGATGTATCTCACCAATACATTTTTTTTTTCTTCTTTTATATATTGTAAAAATTATTACAAAGTGTAAGTAAATTTGTAGGAAATTGTAACTTGTAGGATAATTGGTAATTTTTATGTAAAAGAGATTTTTAATAGATCAAAGTGGAATGTAATGAGATCATAAAAATTGTAAAAATACATTCCTTGTAAAATTTGAGTGATATAATAATTATAGTGTAGTTTTTAAGAAAAAATGCCGTAATAATATAACTTTAACGATTTATGTACAAAATAAATTTAAAACACTAGCAAAACTCAAAATATAGTTTTTATAAACTAATGTAAGTATAAAAAATATATCGGGATCATTTTTAGAAATAACGGATTAAATGTTCAAAATAATAACTCACGCGATAACGTTTATTTAATATAAAAATTCACGCGTTAAATGTGAAATGCAATGTCATGAATGAACTAACATGATGCATATTTAATTTAAGAAATGACCGGAATTTGAGAATTGTGACATTCTTCCCATGTCAGCGGAATCACGTCCCCGTGATTCGATTAACGATACTATGGTCCGAACCTCGACAAGAGTTCTAAAAGTTCATGCTCGTACAAACAGTCTAAATGATCATATCAATGCCCATGCGTACAGGTTCCCCATTCAACTAAGTACGTGCCCGTGATTAGATTGGATAGGGTAAACTTGCCCAATATCGAACGTAGCTCTCAAAAGACCTTTAGGTAGTCGATTCTAATTTAATCCCACAACTCATCAAACAAGAACTGTCATGAGATTAAACTAAACCGACTTGAGTAAACTTGTCTCTTAGCTTGATTTTCGCAACTCATCAAACAAGAACTGTCACTAGATCAAGCTAGGAAACAAGTTGTTAGAAAGATAGGAATCAACATCCTTGAATGAAGTCTTTTGAAAGATTCGTTCGATCTTGGATTTGCTTACACCATTCCAATCAAATCAACAAAATATATAACAACTAAGGTCGATATCAATAGGTCTCAAATTAATCAATGTCGTGAACGTGGTAAGAATTGGAAGGAAGTTATGCACTCAAAATCATGTCGTACAGAAATAAGGTAGTTGTTCAAAGGAATGTACCCGTTACGCGTTGCGGGCTTCCTCGGTACCCAGATAGAATGCTCAACCACGTGCGGGGGGAACTTCAATGTTCTGATCTTGTGGGCCTTCTATTGCCAATGCCAGGTTTGGACGATTACCTCCTGAGCGTGTGTTTCTTGCAGCCATGATCTTACAGAGGACCAAAACATCGGGTTGAGTAAACGACATTCGAACGAAGTCAGATGAGGTGCAGAACGGTGGTAATGTGTTATAGTGATCGGAACATGACAGGAACAGAGACATGCTATGTCTAACAAGTCGAAAGATGGAAAAGAGAAGATATGAACAAGGTACGGTAATGTAGACGTGAACGTAAAAACATGCCATGCATACCCACCCGACCAATGCAACTTCAGGTGACCAGACTCTAAAGACTCGACTAAACATGATTTAAAACTACCACTCTTATCATTGCATGGTTCTTCATAAATTAGACATAGTTGATCAGGCTATGTATAATTTATGAGTAACGATGCAACGATAGGACTAGTTGACTCGGATGATGTTCAATGTTTAATAAAATAAAATAAAAAATTTTCCGGTTATAGCTGTGATTTTTATTTTTGAAAAATCGGCATTCTCTATAACCTTTGGCTCTGATACCAATCTGTCACACCCTCGCCGGAGGCGGAAACACGAGGTGTAACGGAAGGGAACATAAGCACAAGATAATAGAACATACCAACATTAATATTTAAAAGAAAGAGTACACCATTACAATACTAGTTTAGCCGTCATCGGCAAATATATTACAAGTTTAGATCCCAAAATATTGCGTTCTATTACATAATGATTTGTAGTGACAAGTGAAAACTTCATTATGCAAGACTTGGTAGAAAAAGCTTACTAACGATCACCTGAAATGCATGAGAGAAAAACGGGTCAACTATGAAAATAGTTGGTGAGTAAACACGTTTAGCAAAATAAGAAAAACTCGAAAGAAATAATCAAAGCTTTCGGTCGACAAAAAAAAATGGTCCGCAAAGCAAAGGCATTGTAAATCCACTCAGTTCCAAGTTCCGCCCATACAAAACTTGCAACCTGTGTGTTCACAACCCACTGCCAAAAGATAGCGTGTCTAATAGTCAAGTATAAGCGGTCATAATAGTTCACAATATAGTACCACGAATATAATAATTCAGGGATGCTCCGAACATGGGAGACTTTGCACTGCTCCAACAAGGGAGACTCCTTTGTTACTCAACCACCTAGGCGAGATTTATTGAGAACGCTCCACCAATAAGGCGAGACTTTGCACACTCCACCGATAAGGCGAGATTTATTGAGAACGCTCCACCAATAAGGCGAGACTTTGCACACTCCACCGATAAGGCGAGATTTATTGAGAACGCTCCACCAATAAGGCGAGACTTTATAGTGATGCTCCGAACATGGGAGACTTTGGGACAAGGTCATAACATGTACGGTTCAATAATTTCCAACAAGTCATAAATTCGTAATTAAGTTCAAGGATTTGATTCGAGTTCACAAAAGTAAGATTCAATTTAATTCAAGTATGATTCATGCATTCAGCCCCAAAATATAGTAAAACGGTAAAAAGGGGATGTGATTACTCACAAGCATAAAATGTTCAATAAGTTCATAAAACATAGTTAGTTTAGTTCAAGTATAAATCATGCATTCCACCCCAAAACAATTTAAAGCATTTAAAAAGGGGAGTCTGTGAATACTCACTCGGTAAACTGAGGCGATGACAAAAGTGAGTACACTGAGGTATAATGTGATGCTTTAACCGGGACCTATTACGAATGATATGATATGCAATGAGTTGCAATGTAATGTTATGCATGCATTTCGTATGTTATTTATACCATTTGCGAGTTTTGAAAATATTACTTATCGTCGAAAAATACTCTTTTGACGTCTTGACCCTTCAAAAATGACTTTACAAGTATTTATGTCAAAATGTCATCCTACAATGGTTTTATAATGATTTATGGTGAAATTATCACTTTTCGTCGCAAAACAATGTCGTCGGAAATTTCTTGAAAGTGATAAAAATGGCTCCGAAAAACTAGTCGTAAAATGGTGTACGTCGATCGTTAGAAAACGAACTCGACTGTTTTGGAAAGTTTGTATCGAAATCTAGAAGTTTCAGTTCAGGAGTTTTCGTCAAAAAGGTCTCGAGCATAAAGATAATAAGGGTTAAAGATGGTGATTTTGTCTAATTGTTATGTAAAAAGTGAGTTTCGGCCAAGTTTAAACATCCGTAAATAATTTATTACAACTCCGCTACACAAACAGCTTGTCGTTTTGAAAAATATGCTCGGTGAACTTGATTTTACTAGAAGACATCTCGTTCCAAAAAGTTCCACATCATAGTTAAAAACAGCCTCCAACATGGTCGTTTCAGCTACCGTAACACTTGTATCGTAAAAATAATATAGTTTTTCAGAAAATAATAGTTACGGCAATTTTATGAAAACGTGCATATCTTTGTCGTTTCAAATCCGTTTTCTACGTATAATACGTCCTTAGCTTCGTATCAAAGTATACTATTATATTTTTGATAAGTCGAAATAATTTGTGAAGCTTAAGGCTCGTTTTTGACTCGAAATAAGTAAAAATAGGTTGCTGAATTTCTGAAAATTATATATTTCGTCGTCAAACTTGTAAAATCCATAACTTCTTCGTTATAACTCCGTTTTAATCCGTTCAAGCGGCCACGGATTCGTTTTAAAGTATATTTTCTAAATATCAAGGACAAAAAGTCGTGCCTACTGTCGGATTTTCCAGAAAATCAAAACAAGGACAGAACACAATATATACTTATCGAAAATAGTTTTTCTCGGACAAAACTTATTCTAATCCCTTCAAATCAACTCCAAAACTAATCTAATCCTACCATACACCTTCTTAGGGTGTCATGGGTTCCTAGACATCATCAAGACCAAAGTATACCAAGGGGATAATTTTAGGATGACTTTATATATATATATCTCTAAAAATCATGTAAAATGGTATAAACAACACAAATCATGCATGCTTGCTCCAAAAATGAAAAGATACATATGAGATGATAAGGAAACATGAAAAATGAAAGAAACATGCTTACTAGTTAATATGATGAGGTGCAAAGAACAAGGTTTAGCCTAAATACTCTTGGTTTTTATTTCAAAACCTAATAAAGAGTGTGATTCTAGATTGATAATTATGCTTGAACTTGAAAAATGATGATCCCTTTGTAAAAGCATCCATGGCCGGTTCTTGAAGGGTAGAAACATGAGAGAAGAAATTTGGTTTGCTTGCATTATTGTTGAATGAGGTGATTTAATGAAATGTGTTGAAATATTTGGAGTATAAAACTAACTTTCAAAGAAAAAGGAGACCCAACCATTTAATGCATACACTCCCCCCCCTAGAACCGGTTATGGGGGGGATGTATCTCACCAATACATTTTTTTTTTCTTCTTTTATATATTGTAAAAATTATTACAAAGTGTAAGTAAATTTGTAGGAAATTGTAACTTGTAGGATAATTGGTAATTTTTATGTAAAAGAGATTTTTAATAGATCAAAGTGGAATGTAATGAGATCATAAAAATTGTAAAAATACATTCCTTGTAAAATTTGAGTGATATAATAATTATAGTGTAGTTTTTAAGAAAAAATGCCGTAATAATATAACTTTAACGATTTATGTACAAAATAAATTTAAAACACTAGCAAAACTCAAAATATAGTTTTTATAAACTAATGTAAGTATAAAAAATATATCGGGATCATTTTTAGAAATAACGGATTAAATGTTCAAAATAATAACTCACGCGATAACGTTTATTTAATATAAAAATTCACGCGTTAAATGTGAAATGCAATGTCATGAATGAACTAACATGATGCATATTTAATTTAAGAAATGACCGGAATTTGAGAATTGTGACACAAGATGAATTGGATAGTCCCATCTAAATAAACTTGGTCTCAAGATTATATTCACTAGATGATGACAAGATGAATTCACTCGAGTTTCTTATGTATACTCCTCAAAAGTCATTGTTGCTTGGGGTGTATGATGTTGGCTTTGAGATTGCATTTTAACATATGTTGTTAAAATGTTGATTTGAGGTTTAACGAAATATATGCAGAAGTTTAACGACAAAGTATTACCAATACTTTGATAATTTGTGAAGGTAGTACTACTTATACCTAGTGAAAATTGACAACAATTACCAAGAGCACCATGCTTATTTGATAGTTGAGGTTCTAGCCATAATGAATTATCTATATGTGGAAAGGATGGTTGAGTTTGTTCAAACGTGCCTTTGATTTAGTACAAGTGTTGGACACAAGGGCTTTTTGAGCAATACACTCAACGAATTCAAATGATGGTAAGGATGGTGGATTGGTTGATCTAGGTGGTAGGTTTTCTAGTGTGTCTAAATAAGGATGTGGTGATGTAGGGGTTTGTTGTGCTATGGGAGCACTTAGGTTGATTATTTGTCCATAGATGTTGAACACAAAAAGTACGGATACTAATTCTTATGGTTCATTGGTTGCTACAACTAGTGGGTGAAGTGCTTGAAGTTTTGGTTATGTCTATGAAGCTTTGAGGTATAGGTTCACCTTGAAAGGGCACGTTTGATTTAAAGGATGCTCTTGGAAGTTCATGAACAATACGCTTAATGGTGCCAAAAGATGGAAGAGGGATAGTAGGTGTTAAAGAGGGATAAGTGGCACAGTGGGTTGTTTGTTTTGGATAAGTGTTTCAACATATATTGTTAAAATACTTGGGTGTTGATTTTTCGGATATGACTTTTAATGACTACAATCGTAAGTCGCATATACTTGAATATTTCGGATGAAATACTTAAGTTGTCAATCCTAATTTGTTGAGATTATAAAGCTTAGATTGAACTGAAGGATAACAAGACTTGATAGTATGTCTTTAACATACGTGTGAGTTATGACTCTATGTAAATACTTATCGTCTTGAAGGATGACACATTATTTTCATGTTAACCAAGTGAGGCAATACATGTAGATACAAAACAATATCTATAGTCATATGATAGAATTGTGTATGATATCTTTGCAAGTAATGAGTCCAGATTTGTTAGTCTCGGTAAGACATCTAAGTCATCCGCAAACGGGTGAGGAGATGTTGGTGGTGTTTGCACAAAGTACAAGTTTTGGGGACTTTGGTAGTGAAGGTGTTTTGGATGATGGTGGGTGATTTTGGTGGTGGAGTTGGAGTACTCAAGTTTAGAAAGTTCACATATTGAATGGGTGATGAGATGTTTAAGAGGTAATGAGTCTGAGGATGAGGAGTTCAAGTTAATGAAGCAACAAGATCGAATGCTAATCCTAGTGGTTTTCTTAAGTTTCTTATTTGAGGTTGAGGATTTAGCCATTTTGACTTTGCTCTAAGAAATGCTAAGCTTAAAGAAATAACAGTGAAGGTGTGAAAAATGACCAATCTGAATGTGTAGATTTATGGAACTGAGGATTCACGGATTTGATATTAATCCATACAAAGATGGTAGTTTCTAATGAGATGGAAGTGTCTAAGATCATGTCAAACATCCTAAGTTAATCCATTGAGGATGTGTTGAGTGAGATATGAAAGATATGCATTAACAACTATCCTAGAAACGAAATTTGGTAAATTAGATTACGGGATTTAGTAAAATTCAACAACTTACCTGTAGGATCCACGGCACCATCTCTTTACATAGGCGGAACCCTTAATTTGGTGCCGCCTGGTCCGCCTGTACAGGAACGGCGGTACCAAAATGCATAAGAGACGGTACCAAATGTTTGGTGCCGTCTAATCCGTGGACACCAGAAAACTTCACAGACCCATTTTTTAGGTGCCGAGGAGTTTTCCGAAACCTGAATTTTTGCTTAAAACATGTGACATTAATCATTTCTAGTTAGGAAAAGTCAATAACACATATACCAACATAGTGGAGAATAGACTTTGACTAACGGTTAACGATTTTCACATATAAGTGAAAATGGGTAAAATTTGATAACACCCGTGTATTATCCCCCTGCATGAACCGGTTAGCATACATCAATGTTTTAAGTTAGTTTATCATCCTACGAAGTGAAAACACATAAATTACATCATACAACATTGTTTTTGTCCTTGTACCAAACACTCTCTTAAAACCTTTATTTTTCAAAGTACTTAACTAATTTAGTTAGTACTCATTGCTAAGCGAGTTATAACATTTCATAAATTATGTGAGATGTTAGTATGACTTATGCAAAGAAAGTGATCTAATTCTACAAGTGATGGTAAAACAATTTTTCAACTTAGTTCATAGAATCTAGCAAATATCCTATTGTGCATACACAAGAAATCTTCAAACAAGTGAATAGATAACATGGCAAGATTGACACTTATATTATGCAAACAAACAAGTGTAAACAACAATTTGAAAATAAGCAAGCAACATATATGCAAACAACATAAACAAGTGGTCATTTAGCATAGCATAACAAGAAAGACACTTTTCGTCATTTTGCGTTTAAATATGACGATGTATACCAAGCTTGATTAGTTTTCTTTACACATATTACCAAATTATTTAGTTTCAAAGGAAGTTGTATCAAAGTTCTAAGAATACCAACTTAAATTGCTTGATTCAAAAATTTTAGTTTTTATGTTAAAGCGAAACTTAATATTTTAGACATACTGTAGTATTTGGTCTATTTTACTTATTTAAAATTAGAGTCAGGCCATGAAGGTATTTTTAAGTGAAAGTAGACTCAATTCCATTTAAAATGATAGGTGGCTCGACTCGTACGGACTTACGGTTAATTAGTTATGATTTTTTGAAGTTGCCCAAAAAACTGTATACTGTACACACGGATTCCACGGAACCAAATAAAGGGATCCGCCCTTTATAAGATTTGGTGCCGTGGTCCTCTGAGACAGATTCACCAAAACTAGTATTTGACATAGAGAAAACGTGTGTGACTTACTAGATTTCATAGTAAACATATAATACACATATTTAACAACATATTTACTTATGTAACTTATCTTAAACATTTACGGAGGTGATTTTTCAACTAAATTTATAGTTATCCCAAACACTCCTTTAAAATCATGTTTCTTCGTAATTTTTTTCTATAAGCACACAATACAATACTTACTAGTTCTTTCAACAAACTTTTATTTTATTTTTCAAGAAAACCTTCAAGCTTGTATACAAAGTTACATTTAACAACAAAATTTCTAAGTATAACAAGCAAAGCATTTTTCATATTATTTTTCGCTTCAATGGTAATTTGATACATGGATCGTACTCTATTTTAAAAACCATTTGTTTTGAAAATACGAGCTACGTGGCTCTGGTACCAATTGTGGAAACGTAGAGGGGGGTGAATACGTTACCGTTTAAAATCTTTAGATCTTTAGTATCAAATCGCTTATGAAGCTTGTTATAATATGAAAGTACCAATTATTGTTTGTGACTAATATAAAGCATGGTAAACCAAGTTGTCACACAATCATGAACATCAAACCACATCACAAACAATAGTATAGTGCAAGTATAAAAGTAAAGAGATAAAGAAAGGAAAGTGCAAACCGAACACGAGGATTTATAGTGGTTCGGTCACGGATCTCCTTTCCGCCCTACTCCGCTCCCCGAGTACCCAACTCGAGAGTTACTTCACTAAATCAACAAGCTCCCTTCTCGGCGGAGAAAACCTTACAATCGTCGCTTACACTTTTTCCGGTACAAAGCTAAATACCGGGTTCTAGTTCGAGGTAGAACCAACCTAACGTCGCCTATACAACATTTCCGACACTAAGCTAGATGTCGAGTTCTTTTACAAGGGTACAACCACTCCCAATATGTTTTATGGCCCAACATAATAAACCTTGTGTTTTATGGCACAAACACATAAACCATCTAATCTAGTTTGGTGAAAGTGTTGTTATGATGCAATGATGTTTACACTAATGATCCATGACACAAATGTCTAATGGATATGAATAACTACTTCTAAATGAACTTCCATTGATAGGAAGCCTTCATAATGAAGATCACAAGTTCCCTAAACTTCTTGTGATAGATCTTCAACTTGTGGTGAGTGGGGATGGCTAGATCTCCAAGATTTCCTTGGTTGATCAAAGAGTATGCTTACAACAAAGATGAATGTTAGAAGCATTATGATCATGATCATTAGGGTGTTTAATATGTGTTACTACATTGTTAATGATTGATCTAAATGTATGCAAGAAGGTGGAGAAGATGTGCTTTGAAGTGGCGTTGAAATGGGAAAACAATGGGCTTCTATTTATAGCCAAAAGTGGACAGGAGCGTCCACGGACCACGGACCCCTTAAAAGGGTTCCGTCCTTTATACAATTTGGTACCGTGGGTACCTGACATAATATCTAAAAAATCTTTCTTCAAATCTTTGCAAGATATTACCAAATCTTACTAAGATCACATTTGATTTATTGAGTATCAATCTAACCAAAATATTCAAGTGATCTTCCAAGGATTTCAAAGATGATGCATGACATGATGTAACATGTATTTCCATTTTTAGATTAAAAAGTTTATCAAGGTAAACTTGTAAAATGTATTATGTAACTAGTTAATAAAATGTCTAGTTACCTTTTGTAAAAGAGTGCTTGTCAAAATAAAATATATTTTGTCAAGTGTAAGTAAACTTTAGTATTTGTATGAAATACTTGTGAATGCAAAATGTAAAATGAGGTTCGAAATAGAATGGTTAACCTATTAAAATACTTAGTGACTCTCAACGTATTTTAAACATTCTAAATGATTTGTTAATGGGTTTGATCATAATGCCACATAACAAACATGTACGAACCTGTGTTGTAACATACGAGGACTTGAGACATCGAGAGGTGTTGAATGTATGTTGAGACAACGTGTGATTACAAGTAACTTGTACATTTTACGTTATGTATTACAAGTTACATGTTTGTCATCAATCAAAACAAACGAGACTGTATATATTAAATATCGTAATATTTGCACTAACACGCCTGATTCTGCAAAGGCAAATATGGTTGAGCATGTTTCGTCATCTTCAAAGTCCAATGTCAAAGCTAAAGGCAAAGGAAAAGGAAAGAATGACAAGAAGGGCAAAGGGAAGTCTGATTACCTTGCTCCTAAAGCTGCAATTGTGAAACAGATGTTCCAAGGGGTGTGTTTCAATTGTGACCAGCCAGGTCACCGTGCTGCTAACTGTAAGATGCCGAAGCGGGTGACTCCACGCCAGGCTAATATGGTGAATGTCATTGCCATGATCTCTGAAGTTAACCTGGTAGGTTCCAACAACAGGGAATAGTGGGTGGATATTGGGGCTACCCGTCATGTGTGTGCTGATAAGAGTATGTTTCACTCTTTCAGAGCGGTTGATAGTGGAGAGAAGCTGTGCATGGGCAACTCTGCAACTGCTGAAATCAAGGGCGAAGGAGATGTAATCTTGAAGATGACATCCGAGAAAGAGCTCAAGTTGACTAATGTCTTGTATGTTCCAGAGATTCGCAAGAATCTTGTGTCTGGTTGGCTGTTGAACAAGTTTGGTTTTCGTCTTGTTTTTTAGTCTGATAAGTTTGTTCTTTCTAAGAATCAAGTTTATGTTGGTAGGGGATATGCCCTGAATGGTATGTTTAAGCTCAATGTAATGGTTGTTAAGAATGATATCAATAAAATGAATTCTTCTGCTTACTTGATTGAGTCTTCTAATATGTGGCATGGCCGTCTTGGACATGTAAATTTTAATTTGATGCGTCGTTTGATTAAATTTAATTGCATACCTAATTTCCATATTGACTCAAAATATAAATGTGAAACTTGTGTTGAAGCCAAACTTACAAGAGCATCTTTCAAATCGGTTGAACGAAAAACCGAACCACTTGATATGATACACACTGACATATGTGATTTGAAATCACTACCCACAAAAGGTGGCAATAAGTACTTTATCACGTTTATTGATGATTGTATAAAGTATTGCTACGTTTACTTACTGAAAAGTAAAGATGAAGCTATAGACAAGTTTGTTCTATACAAAAACGAAGTTGAGAATCAACTTGGTAAGAAAATCAAGGTGGTACGAAGTGATAGAGGAGGTGAATATGTGTCTCCATTTGCTGATCTATGTGCGAAACATGAAATTAGACACGAATTCACTGCTCCCTATTCACCTCAGCAGAACGGTATTGCCGAAAGGAAGAACCGTACCTTGAAAGAAATGGTTAATGCCATGTTGATAAGTTCTGGTCTAAGCCAGGACATGTGGGGGGAAGCCATTTTAACGGCAACTTATCTTTTAAATAAGATACCTCGTAAGGAAAAAAAAGAGACCCCTTATGAATTATGGATGGGAAGAAAGCCATCATATCAGTACTTACGAGTGTGGGGGTGTCTAGCAAAGGTAGCTATACCGACTCCCAAGGCCCAAAAGATTGGACCTAAATCTGTAGATTGTATATTCATCGGATATGCTAAGAATAGCAGTGCTTATCGCTTCATTGTACATGATTCGAAAAATCCGGATATACAAAAGGGTACATTAATGGAATCAAGGAATGCTTCATTCTTTGAAACTATATTTCCTTGTTTAACGAAGGAAACTGGAAGTTCATCTAGAATAAATGACGAAGTTGTCCAAGATAAGAGACAACGAGACGATAATGATCTCCAAGATGAGAGACAAGATCAAACTGAGGAAGAAGAGGCTGAACCTAGAAGAAGCAAAAGGGCAAGAACCGAGAAATCGTTTGGACCCGATTTTGTTTCTTTTATGGTTGAAAACGAACCTACTTCATACCGAGAAGCGGTTACTTCCTCAGAAGGGCCTCAATGGAAAGAAGCTATTAAAAGTGAAATAGATTCTATTTTACAAAACCATACTTGGGAGCTCGTGGATTTACCTCCTGGTTGTAAACCACTAGGCTATAAATGGATCTTCAAGAAGAAAATGAAAGCTGATGGCACCATTGACAAGTATAAAGCAAGATTAGTAATCAAAGGATTTAGACAACGAGAAGGTCTTGATTACTTTGATACATATTCGCCAGTTACGCGAATAACCTCGATTAGGATGATACTTGCTATTGCCGCTTTAAGAAATTTGGAAGTTCACCAAATGGATGTGAAAACGGAATTTCTAAACGGAGATTTAGAAGAAGAAATCTACATGAATCAACCTGAGGGTTTCATGGCTCCTGGACAAGAGAACAAAGTTTGTAGGCTTGTTAAGTCATTATATGGCTTAAAGCAAGCTCCCAAACAATGGCATAAAAAATTTGACCACGCCATGCTAGAGAGTGGATTCAAAATTAATGAATGCGACAAATGTGTTTATGTCAAAGACACAAATAGTGGATATGTAATCTTGTGTTTATATGTTGATGATATGCTTATCGTTGGCAGTAACGACAAGATGATCAAATCTACTAAAGACATGTTGAAATCAAAGTTTGACATGAAGGATATGGGTTTGGCTGATGTGATCCTTGGAATAAAGATCATACGAACTCAAAATGGACTTGTGTTAAGTCAAGCACATTATGTGGACAAAATTCTTAATACTCATAATGCGGGGGATTCCGGCCTAGCTAGAACTCCAATTGACACCAGTAAGCATCTATCTAAAAATTGAGGCTTAGGTGTTGCCCAATTAGAGTATTCAAGAATTATTGGCATGTTAATGTACTTAATGACAGGTACCCGACCTGACTTAGCATATGTTGTTAGCAGGCTAAGTAGGTATACTAGTAACCCAAGCTATGCACATTGGGCAGCTATGACTAGGGTACTTCACTATTTAAGACACAGTCGCGATTATGGACTGCATTATGATCGATATCCGGCTGTTATAGAAGGATACAGTGATGCAAATTGGATATCTGACATAAAGGATTCTAGATCGACTAGTGGATATGTGTTTACACTAGGAGGAGCGGCTATATCTTGGAAGTCTTCCAAGCAAACTGTTATAGCTAAGTCCATGATGGAATCAGAATTTATCGCGTTAGATAAATGCGGACAAGAGGCGGAATGGCTACGTCAATTCGTAGAGGACATACCAAGGTGGCCTAAACCGGTAACGGCCATTAGTATACATTGTGATAGTCAATCGGCAATTGGCAGAGCTCATAGCATAATGTATAATGGAAAGTCTAGACATATCCGTCGTCGACATAATTCGATACGACAACTACTCTCAATAGGAGTTATCTCAATTGACTATGTGAAGTCAAAGGATAACATCGCGGATCCGCTTACGAAAGGCTTAAGCAGAGAGTTAGTAAGTAAGTCGTCTAGAGGAATGGGACTAAAGCCCTTGAAGGAATGAGTTTCTATAAAGGAAAACCTAACCCAGTTGACAGGAGATCCCAAGATCTGGGTTCAATAGGACAACCTAATCATAGAAATGTGGGGGAAGTCATGTCAATGTGGGGGAGTTACTAAATATTGTAACTTTCCTAGTCCATTCCTATAACAAATGTGACTTGTTGAGAGGTTAAACATATGGCTTTAATGATTCAGGATGAAATCATAAAGCATAATGATTCAAGATGAAATCACAAAACATATGTTTTTAATGATTCAAGATGAAATCACCTATGTGAGAGAGAAGTGGGGTCGCTTTGAAGGGAAATGTGGGGGCGCAATTCCTAAGAGCTCTTGCAGAACCAGGCTAGTGTTCATGACCATAACGAACACGACTATGAGGACTTGACAATGTCAGGGAGAGTCTTGTGTGAAGTGTAATGTCGTCTACGTAAATGGATGATGAGTTCAAGGACATCGCGTCTACTCAGATCTACGAGACTAAGTGCATCTCACAAGGGAAGGTTCAAAGGGTTACACCTACCTATCCTATGCAAGACTTAACCGTAGAAATTTCACCGAAACTTTCGTGTGTTTTCGACCGATCTCCATTCATGTGGGGGATTGTTGGAAAAATGAGTTTTGCAAAGTGGTTTTTGCAAACTTTTGGACACTATTTAATATATGTATATGTTATATATATTTAGGGAATATATTAGCTACAATTAATTGTAGCTAATTGGCTACAATTTTGCACTAAAAATGTGGGTCCCTGATTATTTTTGTGGGTCCTGATTCTTTTCTGTGGGTCCCAGAATCATTGCTAGTGTATTTTTAATGAAGGATTGTAGCCAATTGGCTACAAAAATTGTAGCCAAGCTATCCCCATATATTTATATTTCTTGGTAGCTTTGCGTTTTCCTTGACGAGAGCTTCGCAACGAGCTAAAGAGTGTCAAAAATGGAGTTGATATGAATCAGATATCGTGTCTCAAAGTGAGGCACTTGAAACACAAAATTTGGAAAAGTGGGAGTATCCCACATCGCCCAAAACAAGAAATGAAACCTTGTTTATATAGGAATCTTGATATGAACCTTCAAATTGATTTGTTGGTTTTACTCCAACACCTACGTGTGCACGCGCAGGGGGGGGGTGCAGATTTCTGGGCCAAAATGGGTTCGAAGCTTCTGAACTCATGCGAGCCCGCGCGACCTGCGGACACGAATGCAGCTCCGAAACCTCGCATATCTGCGTATCTTTTTGCTGCAGATTCGTTGTCATAGATTTCCAGATTTTGTGTCCGTTTATTTTTGGAACTGATTTAAACTTTGTAAACAAGTTAGACAGAATCAGTTTAAATAAATGGAAGATATTGAAATCGTGTTTAATATTTAACAGATTTGCGTATCTGTGTTTATTCAGGCAAATATCTTTTCTTGGTGACCAAGATAGGTTTAGCCTATATATTAAACACATCTCATTCGGTTTTTACACACAGAAAAACGTAACTCCTCTTCAGCCGAATTCCAGCATTCTCTTCGATCAGAAACACTCAAGCTTCTGTGATCTTTCAGGCAAGTAGATCAAGTCCGGATGTACAACAGCTGCGTACGTTGTACCCTGGGAAACAGACGACGAATCTGTTTTAAGGGAATCGTGTTCAACACGAGCCTCGTACAATTATTTTTACTGCTTTTATTTAAATTACGTTGAATAGTGTCTGTCTTCTGCTTCTACTCCATTCTGTCTGTTTTTACTTTCTGTTAATTTATTTATTCTGATTATAATCTGATTTTTATAAATAAAGTGTACACCGTTTCCCACACTAAGTTCATCGTCATCATCAGAATTCAAATGATCAAAGGTAGCTTTAGTAAGCTTATAAGACAAAGCCGTCCCTGATACTGCTCCTATGATTGCATTTTGCATGAACCTTGTCTTTTGACTCCATCCTATCACTACTCCAGCTATTGCTCCAAGTGTTGCCCCAACTGCACCCAACATGCATATTCACTTAATTAACAGTTTATGACCAAAGGCCTTTGACCCAGTGATATGTGAGTGACCCATTAATCAATTGTAGGCTGAGTTGAAGTCTTGTCAAAGACATATGTGATATAAGTGGTGATTATTTGTTAAAAAAACACCTTGAAATAAAAAACAAATATAGTTTAGTTCATATATATGATAAAAAACATCGTGGTACTGACCAACTCCAAACTCGAGCATGAAGAACATAAAGAGTAATCGAAAGACAACTGCAGAAACAACAGAGCAGAAAATTTGCCTCATCTTCCTCTCTATATTGCGATGGTATCACTAATTCACAAGAAAGACGATGAAGGTGTGATCAAGTCTAGTTTAGGTGCAAAGCACTTGACTCTCACTCCTTGGTGCTTGGCTCTACGTTTACTAGAGCTAACAATTCCTTATATATAAGCATTCAAAATCTTTTTTTTGTCGTTTTTTATAAAATCAGAAAATCTTTTCTTGTCTTTTTTCTTCTTCCCTTAAGTTGTGTGAATGCATGACGTTTAACGTGTGTGAACGTAATAAAATGGTAGATACAACAAGCTCGATCAGTATAATTTACTAGTCAGTACTATTTATTTAATGTGTTTATATCATGACTCAGCATTATGTTATAGTTTATGGTTATTGTACCTGTCACGATGGTGATAGTTAATATATTTAATTTGTTTTTCATTTATTTTACATATAGATATATGCATGCATGTCTACGTAACTAGCTAGTAGACAATATAATTGCCCAAACGTTTGTAGATGATTTCTCGATATTCAATAATTTCACATCATATTAATTAATTTACTTTTTTGTGTCAATATGTTAAGAAAAAGGAGCATTATTATCTCATTAATTGTATGTAGTCTTAACCGTATTTATATTCACACACACAAAAGAACAATACATAATATTAATATGACGTCACAATCCATATGTCATCATATCATATGAATCTAACATAAGAGATTCAAAGTTCTACGTTTCTGGTATGTGCATTTGCTTACAGTTGGGCTGTTCAAAACTGATTTCACACAGGAAGCTTATTTTGCATCAGTTTGTTATTTGCACGACTGCAGGTGCTATTTAATATTTACCATTAATCATAGAGTAAATTACATTAATCGTCCTTATGGTGAGATCAAAATTGCACGTTTCATCCATAACTCTCACACTACTACAAAATCAGGCTAATGCAACGAAAATTTGCAACGGTAGATTTCTGTTGCAAATTTGCAACCGTAATGCAACGAATTACCAACAAATAGCAACGCAAAGAAAATGGTTGAAAATCCGTTGCAAAATATAAACTGATTTCTTTTACATTTATTTTTATTTGTCTGTTGCAAATGCATTGCGAATTATTTAGGTTGCGTTTAGTTGAGGGAAAACACCGTTGTTTTCCACAAAATGTTTTGTGAAAAACAAAGAAAACAGA
This sequence comes from Chrysanthemum seticuspe, assembly GCA_019973895.1. Lineage (NCBI taxonomy): Eukaryota > Viridiplantae > Streptophyta > Magnoliopsida > Asterales > Asteraceae > Chrysanthemum > Chrysanthemum seticuspe. The sequence goes on from BPTQ01000005.1 coordinate 9,368,356, forward strand.
GATCGCGTTCAAATCAACGTTTTCTAACAAAATGTTTTGCAAAACACAAATCCCCTATTTCCTAACTTAACAAGAAAAATTACAAAACAAATTTTAATTGTTTTCCTTGTTTTCCTTTGTAACCCTTAACCCTCCTTCCCTTTCTTCAAAACAGAAAATAGAAACATCAACTAAACGCGTTTTCTATATTTTCAAGTGTTTTGTGGAGATTAATTCTCCTTCCAAATTTTTACAAAACTAGAGATAGAAAATAAGAGAATTTGTTCTCCAACTAAACGCACCCTTAAATTTGCAACGAAAAAGCAACGAAAGACAAATTAAATATAAAAGAAATTATAATTTATTTTCCGTTGCAATTCAGTCGCAAGTTTTCATAATTTGCAACAGAATAGGAACCGAAGAAAAAATTTAATTCTAAAATTAGTTATCATTTGTTTTCCGTTGTAGTTCGAATGCAAATTTTTAAAATTTGCAACGGAATAGCAATGAAAGACAAAAATTAAATCTATAACAAATTATCACTTATTTTTCGTTGCAGTTCCGTTGCAGAATTCAAAATTTGAACGAAATAGCATTAAAAGACATAATTTAAATATAAAAGAACTTACCATTTCTTTTCGTTGCAATTCTGCTGCAAATTTTATAATTTTGTATCGGATTTGCAACAGAATATTACAATAAAATGTTAAAAAAATATTTGGAATATCGTCGCAAATCCCATGCATTTATTTTTCACGTTAATCCACTAGGGAATGCGTGAAAAGATCAATAATTCTCATAGGATGGGTAATGCTCAAATAGACTAAATAAGTATATGAGTTTATAGTGCGTAAAATAATGCAGACAATTTTTCGTTCTTATGAACAAGCATATCTAGTCACCATGAAGGTGTTATTGTTTTGGATAAAACCTTAAAAGGTGATGAGATGGTTTAGATGTTTAGATCGCACCGACCTTGATCATCCATCAGTGGCAACTCCCACTATTACCCGGTGGGTAATCGCACATAAAATTTGTGCACATATATTCTTTTTGCATAATAGTGCATAAATAGAAGTAAGAATTAAAACTAAAATTTATACATACCCAAAAATTTGTAGATGGATTCCGGCACTCAGTTATTTCACATCATATTGATTAATGACAAAAGATCATTACAGAACACAACTTATCTAAAGATCAAATGGTGCAATCCTAGCCTTTCATTCTACTTTCATCCAACGGTTACACTAATTACATCATATTTTATTATATTAATTGCAGGGTTAGTTTTGTAACTTAACAACACCCTTTTTCATTTACTCACCCACCATCATCTACTCTCATTTACACACAGTTCCCCAGTATTTGCATTCCCCTCAGTTCTTTCCTCCTCTTTACAAACTAGTTCACTACCATCGCAACACGATCCGAAACGTCAATCTCACCATTAAGCACCTGCTGCCACCAAGGCACACATTAAAAAAATGTGCACTTAACCATTAACTATTTGTATAGTACATAAACGAAAACCAAAAGTAACTTATCACTTTTGTTATGGAAGGGGTGTTTGGAACTATTTATACATGATATCATGCATTTTCTGAAACTAGTCGATGGTTAATTTTGTAAAATTTAAGATGGGTGATGGCCCTATGTAATTAGTTTTCAGATTTAAAAATGGGTGAGGTGGTTCCAACTGAGTAAAGATTACAAACCATATAGAGCCGGCGACTGAAAGACGAATGGCGACAGCGGTGGCTGGAAGGGTGGCCGGCCGCTGACTAGTGTGGTTGGAATGAAGAGCGCAAGCTTTAATAGAAAATAACAAATAAAATAAAAATGAGAAAAACTTAGTTCATTAAGTTTGTAATGTGCAGCTTAAAATCTTGTTTTTACTTTTTGTAATGTGTAGCTTAAAATCTTGTTCATTAAGGTTTTTTTTTTTTTTTTTTTTTTTTTTTTTTCCCTCTCTCTCTCTTTTGAAAGGTTATAGAGTGAGAGAATTAGTAGTGGTCACCACTACTGGCAATTGAGGATGAATTCGTTGATGGATTGACTTCACGGATGATCGAGTGGATTATGAAATTGGAAATAAATAAATGGGTACATTTATGTGGGTTTCAGTTCAGGTTACGCGAGGAATGTAAGTCTTTTTTACTCAAATGTATGCAGTCTCATCGAGCTAACAATTTTGTGTGACACGGCAAAAATCATTAGCAAGTCTTTCTACACTAACATCATTCATTTAGAGGGTGTTTAGGTTCTTAATTTATAGCTTTTATACAGGCTTGTTCCTCCTAAATATAGACTGAGTAGCCTTTTGTTGGATTTTGTTTACTTTGTTTTCCACGTGCAAATATTGCAAATGCTATTAGTGTTTTTACCTCAAATCACATGTGATTTTACTTCAAGTTATTTTTTAAGGTGAATCACATGTGATTTACGCACGAATCACATGTGATTTACACATGAATCACATGTGATTTATATACTAATCATAACAAAAAATAGAATCACGTGTTATTTACTCAGTTTTAGATTAAAACATAATCACATGTGTTTCAATTTATAACAATAAAGAGTAAATCATACGTGATTTATATTTTTTCACAAAAAAAAAAAGAAAAGAAAAAAAGAATCACATATGATTTTTTAATGTGATTTATAAATCACATGTCATTTTTAAAATAACAATTCGTAAGTAATTTTCTACAAATCACGTGTGATTTTTTTGCACGAAATATTTGAAATAAAGGTTCGTCGGAAGTATATAAAATGAAGGAATAAATTGATATAAAATTAAAGAGCACATGTGATTTATTACTCTAAATATCGAATGTGACTTGTAAAATCACATGTGATTCTTTTGGTGGATCACTTGTGATTTAAAAATAATAATAAATCACATGTGATTTTTTTACGGATTACGTGTGATTTTTCTGCACGGAAATTTTGAAAAAAAAGTTCGTCAAAAGTATATAAAAATGCATATCTATAGAAGGATGATTTTTTTCTCATCGCAATGGTGTATTTTTTGTAGGTTAAAGATTTATCGTTTGCAAGATATGTTGTTTTTTAAAAAAAGGTGGAAAGTGAGTTTTTATAGAATTTCATTTTTACCCTTCTTTTGTTAATTTTTGCTTTTATCTCATCCATTAGATGAAAAGAAGATGGATGGTTGAGATCTTATGGTTTGTTCTTTAGATTAGATGTGTTTTCTATTGATCTCACCTCATTGATTAATATACTTTTGTCGGTCTAAATATGCTAAAAAAGCCGAGCACAATTATCTGGTTTAATGCACTCCTTAGTTTTTTTTTGGGTAAAGGGTTTTCTCGGTAAATATATTACTCAAAAAACATTTAAGTACAAAGGATATGAGTGAAGTCTCATATCTCAGCCCGTTACATAGGCGGTAAAGCTAACATAACAAGACACTTCCTATCCTTAAAACAGAAAAACAACCACTACTCACTAGATTACATTTGACATAAAACCAAGCATAACCTAACATCTAGATTGCTTACTACCACGACCTTGGAGCTTGATATCATACATGTCAGAAAAAGCATCCAATTGCCCTGGTAAATCATAGACCTGATTCGCAAAATCATCATAATAATCTTCAAGCTCATGACCGCCGCCTGTTGATGTGAGAAATTTAGCCATAGGATTATCTGGCTCAAGCACCTCCTCAGCTCATCATCACTGTCAGAAACAATCACATCCCCCACTTTAGAGAATGGGTTACCCACCATAGAATACGGAGAGGAGGAAGAACTAGGCTTAGTAGCTGTATCATACGCCTTTTCTTTCAAATCAACCTTTTTAAGAGGTTTACCATTATCATCCACAAGGGTAACTTTCCCCTCAATAATTAGTTTTTCAAGCTCCTCAATTTTTCCAACAATAGGAGTAGTACTAGTGCTACCAATTCCACACTTAGCAAAGCTACCATCTTTGGTCAAGTCAACAGTAACACTAGGAATATCGGCCTCATAAGTATCAACGCTATTAAGAGCATCAAACGGATTTGATGTAGCAATATTCGTCCCACTTGTACTAGCCACTTCAGTAATCTTCTTCTTTGTAGCATCCGACTTCTTCGACACAAGTTGATACACCTGCTTCTTATGTTTAGAAGGGTTAAATTTAGCCCCTTTTCCCACCTCAATACCACGAAATGCCTTCCTTTGAGGCATTTGGAACCGATCATTCTTTTGTGCTTGATGTTTAAGGTCAACAGGCACACGTTTGGGACATTGGGTCTCATCATGGCCAAAAACCATACAAACACCACAACGAGGTGGTTTCCACTCATATTCCACTTTAGCAGTATGCAATACCTCCCCTTCACCATCCCAACTTGGCACAGCAATAACCATTGTCCCCTTAAGCTCCCGATCCGCCTTGATGTCAATCATAGCTCGAGCATAATCAAAACGTCCCCATGACTGCAAACACATAGAGCTCGTGTATGCATCAAGCATAATAGGGGTACCGAGTTTGGTAGCTATGACACTCAATCCATCTTCAGTAAAAGCAGCAATAGGAATATCATGTAGTTTCACCCAGACAGGGATCGAACCCAAATCCTCTTTAATAAAACTCGTCTTGGGGGTCCACTTCTTCAAAATAATAGGAACGGATCGAATAAACCAAGGTCCATTCTCTAACACTCCATTTAATCCCTCAATAGAGGCAAATTTGAAGAAAAATAAACCCTTAGAATTCATCATAGAATGTACCACACCAAATGACCATGCACAACCAAATTTTTAGAGCAAATCGATCATCGCCAACACCAACTAGCCATATAATCATTAATGTTTATAACCATACAGCAAAGAGTGTCGTGGCATCTCATGACACCCTGTTTGATGTCACGGCTCATGTCACATCAACCTTAACAGCCAATTAAAAATTGCAGGGTTTTTCTTAATTAATCTGCCGGTTTATCCGTTAGCTTTTGTTCAGGTAGTATATTGTCTCTCAAGTCAGTGTGAAAATTTTTGTAAAAGGTAAGATGATATCAGAATCTTATAGTACTGATGAAGCCATATATTGTCAATCACAGATGAAGAGATCGACTTCGATAAACTCTCACAGGTGACTGAAAAAGGATTGTTTTCGATATTGTAATACTTAAAGGAGGTGATTTACGTGAAAAAGGATTGCTTTTATATGGTAATCGAAAGAGTTGTAGATCAAGCATGCTTTTCGTGTTGATTGTTGTATATTTACAGACCAACGCATCAAAACTAGCTAATCTTGCGTTTTTTAAATCATACTATTATCTTTGGCCCGTCACGAATATAGTACGAGTAATAGTTTTGTCAACCTAATTTATAACATTAAATAAAAACATAAGCGAACAGCTACTTATGCAATAAAAAATATGTCAATATACCGATTATAATTTCTAACAGTTTACAAGTTATTGATCTAGCTAGCTGGTACGCCTTTAATAAAAATGTTTCTTGGAGTATGATGTCTAGGTTTGTTTATTTTTAAAAGGTAAATGATAGATGGACCTAAATAAATAGGTCTAAAATAGACCTAACGCATTAATTAAATGTACAAGTATTACTTGTACATTTATGCAAATGTACAAGTATTACTTGTACATTTGCATAAATATACAAGTAATTAATACGTTAGGTCTCTTTTAGGCCTATTTATTTAAGTCTCTCTATCACATCTTTTAAAATCTTATAATTATTGATCAAACAAACACCTTAGACGAGTAGACGGGTATCCGTGTATAGCGACATGATTTTATAGCAATTGAGATGTTTTACTTAAGTATTTCGTTTAACGTTTATGCATATAACGTAAAACAATTAAAATGTAACTGAAAAAAGATTGTAACATATGGTAATTTAACTCAAAGAATGATCTTTAAGATGTATTAAAGAACAAATTTAAAATTGTATCAGGCTAGTCCCAGTCGCAACCTGGGACGACCTGGGACAACCTGCACCACGTCAGCTTTCTCTCTCCAGCGACCTGGGACAACCCAGATGCCCCAGTCGACGACCCGATGATTTTTTTTTTTTTTTTTTTTTTTTTTTAATTCAAACATTTTTAACATTAAATTTAAATTTCATTCAAATTAAAAAAATATATATTACATTACGAAATTAAAAAAAAAAAAAAAAAAACATTACACTACGAATTTAAAAAAAAAAATTACAATACGAAATTCAAATAAACACTAGAATACTTAAACTAATAATCTAAATTGTAACGTGCTTTGATTGTTGCCTTAACTTTCTCCAACTCTTCTAGTTGGCGGCCGGTCAAATTTGGGTCGATTGGGGTGTTGTAGAAGATGATGTCGGACTCCCGTTTGTCCTCATGAGCTCAAGTTTTTCCTGTTTTATCTGGAGCTCTTTTTCCCTCAACCGTAACCAAGTATCTTCTAAACCCTGCTTATTCTTACCTTTATCCACTTTTGACGGCTTCTTGGTCTAGAAGAAATTTTTGGCCAACGATTGCATAAATGAGTCTGATGGAACATCATCATCACGAGAGGAGGAGGATGCTTTCTTCCTTCCTTTGTCACGACCAGCCGGTCGTGATTCTCTAGTCGCTTCCTCAGCAGAATCACGTCATAGACATCGAAAGGATCACGAGCTTGGGTTGAACCAGAGGTAGTGGTAGAACCCTTTGTTTTCTTCCGACTATTTGTTGATAAAGCCGGCAACTCAACCTCCTTCCAAGCAGCATGACCCTTTAAAACCTCGTAGCACTCCTTCAAAGTGAAATCATGACCGTACGTCATACGATATTCTTTAAGAGCTTTTGAGGTGTCGTCGATATCATTCTCACCGCTTTCATGGGTATTCTTGATATTCTACATGATAGCACAATAATTTCCAACCCTGTTACGAATCCTGCTCTTCCATTTGGTAGTGATGGAGTCATAGCTTCGGTCTTTGCCAGTTTCTTGCTTAAAGTAGTCGATCACTAACTCCCAAAACTTGAAGCGGTTCTGGGCGTTTCCTCTCGCCGCGTTTTCCGACACATAGACCCAAGCTTTACAAAGCACCACCTCTTCCTCCGTTGTCCATGGCTCTGCACCCTTCTTGTTTTTCCCCTTGCTTGTTTCCGGCTTCTTGCTTTTTTCCTTGGCCTTTGAAGCACGTCTAGATGGCTGCTTTGGTTTGATGGGGGACATCTCTTCAGCGGAAGCGGTTTTCTCATCATCAGAATCATCAACGGGAATGGAACCATGGAACGAACCGTGGTGCGAACCGTGACCCGAACCTTGTCCCATCGAAGCATCTTGACTTGGGTAGTTTTGTGTCGGATACTCCGGCATCCAATCTTCCAAATTCATGTCTAGATTAGTGCTTCGAATCGGGTAATAAGGTTGAGAAGGATAAATGAAGTCCATGTTTGGATGGTAACCAGACCCACTAGGTTCTTGCCGGTAATCTTGGTAAGAACGTTGCGGTGGGACAAAAGGACGGTTAAGATAAAACGCGTTTTGGTTTTGATTTGGTTGGGGTAGTTGTGATTGATAATCAAAACTTTGCGGACGAAAGCGAATAGGAGGCCGGTTTTGTTGTGGTGATATGCCGGTTAACTCGAAGTTGTTTTCCGGCGAGAAATTTAGATCCGGGGCATTTTGGGGTAGTCGTGATCATCGGGTTTTTGATTGTGGGGTATTTTTCTTTGACATTTTGAAGTTGGATAAGAATTAGATTAAGTTGAATATAGATGAAAATGGTAAGTTGCGAATTGTGTTTGAGGTAATGTGAGTATTTATAGAGTGATAAAATGGATTTGAATTTTTTTTTTTTTTTTAATTCAATGACCAAACGGTCATGTTTTAAAATTTGTATTAAATGTGCGTTGGAAAGTAGGAAAACAAGAATTCACATCGGGTGTCGAAGGAACCGATGTTCCAATTTATGGTCCTTCGACCGATGTCACGCCCGGCCACCACAACCCACCCAACCGATCTCCACATCGGTCGGTCTTCAATTTTTTGCATGCCCAACCGATTTCCTAGGCTCGATTGCGACTAGCCTCAAAGAATGTATAAATATTTAGTGAAGCTGAAAATGAAATATAACACCATTTAGTTAAAACATTCATTTTTTTCCTACAATATTGTTTTTTCTAGTGTGTTTCTACAAATGATGTGTCATATATATAGTTAAAATTATAAGTATAAATAATTTATACTAAATGTGAACGGTTATATTTTAAATGATAGTTAGAAGACAACTTTTTTTAAAAAAAATCAAAACTTCTTTTTGTTGGGGAAGTAGGGAAAATAAAAAATTAATAAGATATTGTAAGTATATTACATTACCTTTTTTTTTTTTTTTTTTTTTTTTTTTTCAAGCTTTTAAAAAATTATTTTATTTTATATGTAATATAGATATGAACATGTACACACCAGATGATGTGATGGTTGATATACCAAATCCTATAATTCTTTTTTAAGTAAGACTTTTTCCAAGAATTAAAATAGTTAAGATATTTTTTTAGTTGTATTATATTGTCATAATTTTTTGGTCATCTTCTGTAGTTCAGGTGCGTTTGTCTATCACATGCAGTTCAAATGGTTGATAATTTTCCCACTGTAACCAAGGTACGTATACAAGCCCGAAAAATAAACCAAAATTTGAACTGCAATTCAATTTGGGTTTGCACCAAATAATTCCATATCCGCAACGACTAGACTCTCTCCTCGAAGTTTTCGGTTAAAAACCTTAAACAGCTTTTAGTTGTTAAAAATACAGGTTTGCTACATATTTTTAGTGAAATCAGTAGCTTATATGTGTAGGACACCCTTTAAAAAAAGCTTTATTTACCCTTCATATTAATAGAACTGATCACAAAATACATTTTCTCAACTAAATGTAATCAAAGCTTAATCACAAGTCCTTAACCCTCTCGACTGTCACTACTTAGTTTTCAATTTACTAATAATAAATGTATATCACACAAAATAACATAAATAGGATTCTTTATAGGTATAAATTATCCAAAACTTGTTCTGCTGGCAACATTATTTATCTAATTATACTAATTGATATGTCATACTCCCGGGCCGTTTGACAAAACACATGGAGTGGTCCTATCTGTAGTATAAAATTCCTCAAAATAGCCACCTCATTTTATGCATCAAGTACGTGCATGGATCCTCGATCATGTTCATGTATGATCCTTTTTAAATCTAGAATTGAAGCTTAAGTAAATTGCAAAAGCCGTCTACTTGGTTTGGTCAAATTGCATGTAAAATCTTTACAACTTCGTAAATGCTGCAGAATGGCGGATCTAGGAATCTGTCGTAGGGTGTGCACATACTTAAATGAAAAAATTCGGTTCAAGTTTTTTCGGGTCGGATAATTTTTTATAGCAGATTTTTCAGTTTGGATATATTTTTTTTTCCGTATTTTTCTTGTTGATTTAATCAATGCTTGAAGTTAGAATCAGAATTTTTAGCTTAGTTAACATAAATATTAAATATAGCTAGGAGAAGTATATTATTGTGTCTATTAGTATAAGAATGAAAAACAGAAGAAAAAGGAAAACTAGAATAGTGTAAAGATTTTTTTTAACTAGGGGTATAGACTATAGAAGAATTGAGAGACATATATAAAATTGGGACCTACTTCAGTCCACCAATGACCAACCTCAATCGCACACACTTGTTAACCACACGTTTCAATCTCACATATACAATCTTTTGAAACTAGTCTGCTTTCCAAAACCTCCTTAAACCTCCATAGTTGTTACAAATCTGCAACCTTAAAATAGTTTTCATTTGTTTTGGCAGATATCAAAAAGTGTATGCACCTTACTTTTATAGGGTATGCACACTGTTGAAAATGACCAAACAGATACACAAAATGTAACTTTTTTACATTAAGCCAAGATTTCATAGGGTATGCAAGTGCATACCCTAACTTGCATGTAGATCCGCCCCAGCAGATGTATTAGTTTTAGTAAGTAATTTGTTGTGCATGTATAATCTATGGCATGACTCTGACCGCACTTTCAAAGTTTCATTTGTTTTCATGTTAGGAACGATAATTGCATGGTAAAATTTCACACTAACACTACGCAAGCACTTTCAATATTATACTCGACTACACCTGTAACTTTGTCAAACCACAAATACAGTTTCTACAATTTCCTCCGAATGGTATATTAGCCAAGGCTATTATCATGTAATGGGTTGCTATTATGAAGCATTAACTATGACATATTGAACGTGACGTCAATAATTGTTGTCATAACCAATATTTTAAAAACCGGTTTTTTTATCGACCCGGTTAAGTCGCCGGTTCACCGGGTCACCGGTTCAACCGGTTAAACCGCCGGGTCGAACCGGTTCTATACATATATATACTTTTTCCTATATTTAATAAGTAGTATTGCATAATCTAATAATTTATCCGTTTTTATTTATACATTCGATTAAACCCATGAAGAAGATTAAGACTATATCAAAAAGTTTTGCTTTTTAAGTTTACATCTATAAAAATATAGCCAAAATTTTCAAGGTGATTCTAAATTATAAAATGGTTTATAGTAAAACTATATTAATTGGTGATTCTAAGATTATATATAACTATAATTTACTATTTTACAAAATTTTAACAAACATTAGTTATCATCGTTTTAACTTTTCAATTAAACCTAGAAAAGTTAATAGGAAAAAAAAATCATTTTGTTAATTTTTTTGAAAAAAAAAAAAAAAAAAAAAATTGATAAAAAGTCATGACCCGGCCGGGTTTATCAAACCGGGTCAACCCGGGTCAACGAAAAACCGGCGGTTCAATCCGGTTCTCAACCATACAAAACCCGGTCCTATCCGGCCCTGTCTCCGAACCGGTTCCAGGTTCAACCGGTTGAACCGGCCGGGTCAACCCGGGTTTTAAAACATTGGTCATAACATGACCAACGACAAAAAATATTATAAAATTCTTTGGTTCTAGACTCAAGTTTGTTTTACTTTCTTTACGCTCAGTTCTCGAGTTGAAATGGAAGAGGAAAAGAAAGGAAATGGATAGGTTTTTGTGTTCTTAAGTTTTTTTTAAAGGATGAAAGGGAAGTGGAAAGGAAATAGAGATGAAGTTTTGTTAAGTAAATCTTCCTCCCACTTTTGGGAGGAAAGGAAAGGAAATGGAACCTTATGTTGTGTAAAGACTAGTATACCCTTTTTAAAAGATTTAACATCAACAACTAAAGGGCGTATATGTAATTTGGCTAAGTAATTTTCCTTTTCCTCCCACTCAAGAACATGATTATGATTACTTTCCTTTTCCTTTCCTCTATCTCAAGAACATAACAACTACCACTTACTTTCTTTTTCTCTTTCTTTTCCCTTTCCCATTCTTTTCCATTTCCCTTTACTCAAAACTCGAGAACTGAGCGTTAGTGTAACTATGACAAAAAGTGTTGAAAAATGTGGTCAAAGAACGTTGAATGACAATTGATGTTTGTCATTATGTATATTAATGTGAATTGAAAATAAAATTAATTTATGGTTTTATTTTAATTCATGAAACATTAGTAAAATTAATTTTGTTAATTAATTATGACCGTTTTCTTTCAATTCCATTTTCTATAAGTTGAGAGCTCTCCTCTCATTTCCACACACTAAGAAATACAATTTACTCTTCTCCATTTTTGTTTAACGTTCATCTTAACATTGTGTGTATCCGGTTTGTAATAGAGGGAAGGCACGATTTTGGTTCGCCTTGATAACTCGTTTGTGCTAACGAGGTTATCCGTTGTTGTATTCTGGGAGATAGACGTTCATGATTCTCAAACACCGTGGAGAGGACGAATATGTCTTAAGGAAACTGGGAGCATCACAGGCCTCAACATTTTCTTTAATTGTGTTTTTTGTTTCTCAACAATTCAAATATTTACGGTATCATTTCTCTACATTTTTATATTTATGTTATGGTTTATTTATCTCTAATAGCAATACACGTAATATATACAACAAAAGGAAATTATTTTTTCCATATTTCATGTATAATATGTGATGTTAATGTGTGTGTATAAATATGAGCATCCAGTATGAAATGTTATTAATAGATTTATAAAACATAAAGGAATTTAGATCTCATCTAAATCTATACTACTTATAAAGCAAATAAGACCCTCTCTCCTATTAAATTTTTAATATTTCCTAAGATAGATTTTAAGCAAATACAAGTTACAAAGCATTATTTACAATACTTAAAGCACAAATAAAAATACAAATCAAACTACAATTAATGCACAACTTAAAACACCATTTCACAAATAATTACAATTCTCTAATCAGGATGTACACATTCATATAGCACCTGCAGTCGTGCAAATAACAAACAGATGCAAAATAAGCTTCCTGTGAAAAATCAGTTTTGAACAACCCAACTGTAAGTAAATGCATACCAGAAACGTAGAACTTTGAATCTCTTATGTTAGATTCATATGATATGATGACATATGGATTGTGACGTCATATAAATATTATGTGTTGTTCATTTGTGTGTGAATATAAATACGGTTAAGACTACATACAATGAGATAATGATGCTCCCTTTTTTTAACATATTGACACAAAAAAGTAAATTAATTAATACGATTTGAAATTATTGAATATCGAGAAATCATCTATAAACGTTTGGGGAATTATATTGTCTACTAGCTTGTTTGGTAGACATGCATGCATATATCTATATGTAAAATAAATGGAAAACAAATTAAATATATTAACTATCACCATCGTGACAGGTACAATAACCATAAACTATAACATAATGTTGAGTCATGATATAAACACATTAAACAAATAGTACTAGCTAGTAAATTATACTGATCGAGCTTGTTGTATCTACCATTTTATTACGTTCACACACGTTAAACGCCATGCATTCACACAACTTAAGGGAAGAAGAAAAAAGACATGAAAATATTTTCTGATTTTATAAAAAACGACAAAAAAAATAAAGATTTTGAATGCTTATATATAAGGACTTGTTAGCTGTAGTAAACGTAGAGCCAAGCACCAAGGAGTGATAGTCAAGTGCTTTGCACCTAAACTAGACTTGATCACACCTTCATTGTCTTTCTTGTGAATTAGTGATACCATCGCAATATAGAGAGGAAGATGTGGCAAATTTGCTGCTCTGTTGTGTCTGCAGTTGTCTTTCGATTACTCTTTGTGTTCTTAATGCTCGAGTTTGGAGTTGGTCAGTACCATGAAGTTTTTGATCATATATATGAACTAAACTATCTTTGTTTTTTACTTCAAGCTATTTTTTTTAACAAATAATCACCACTTATATCACATATGTCTCTGACGAGACTTGAACTCAGCCTACAATTGGTTGATGAGTCATTCACATATCACTGGGTCAGAGGCCTTTGGTCATAAACTGTTAATTAAGTGAATATGCATGTTGGGTGCAGTTGGGGCAACACTTGGAGCGATAGCTGGAGTAGTGATAGGATGGATTCACAAGACTAGGTTCATGCAAAATGCAATGATAGGGGCAGTATCAGGGACGGCTTTGTCTTATAAGCTCACTAAAGCTACCTTTGATTATCTGAATTCTGATGATGATGATGAACTTAGCCTCGCCGTTAATCTGGTAAGTAAATATGTTAAAACTTGATTCAGTATATATAACCTTAGCAACAATATATCCTTTTCTAACTAGTGGATTTATCAATATTATAGGTTAAGATTATATATGGACATCTAGAGATAATAATTGGTGGTGATGAACATAAAACCATGGGATTCAGTAAGGTAATTGCTGTCATATTATATAGTTTCGTATGTGTGATAAGTGATTTATTTTTCTTGTGAAGCATCAGAAACTTTTCGGAGCATTATAAAATTCACCTTTAGGGAGAAACTGAAGGGATACAGCCCAAACAAATAAAAATAAAGTAACTCTAAGAAATAGTTTTTATCAAAGGTGTGATAATTGTGTACTTGTGTGTGCTAATGTTGGATCACCAAATGAAATTTAATTAAGATCACATATATAGGTTAAGTCATTAAGGCCTTTGTTTTCTTGTGAATTTGGAGAGTTTTCTTTGGATTGTTCAAAATAGTAGTTTTTGTGGTCACTAGCATTTGCCTTCATAGAGCTTAAAGAGCTAAAGAAGGAAGGAAAAGTTTTGACAGTCAACATTGTTTGGTTTTAAAAGGAATTTTCTATGATCATATATAGCAAACTCTAACCTAGCGCAATATCAAAGGCATCCCATGAACGATAGGTATCGGTTCAAGTCGATCTAACTAAAGATATGTGTACATGAGTATATATTTTGACACTCTAACAAAAATATTCTTAAGGTAATTAGTATTCGTGATAAAGTACACAGGGGGAGTGTTTCTAAATGAGGCAATACAACAATTACACGAGGAAATCTGATATATAACATTGTATCCGCTTTGATGATTTAACTTTTACAAGTTTAAGCAAGGGTGTGCTATATCACTTAGCTTTGATTTTGTCTTTTTTTTTTGAGTAACCATGGTTTCTAACCTTTTGGACTAATCCACAAGGTTGTTCACGTCTTCATCTATTATTTTGAGGTTGTTACGTACCTTATGCTAATGATATGTATCACGTTTGTGCTATATGATCTGCAGGCTCCTTTTGGCAAAGGTTATTCATTGGAATGGACGGAATCCTATTGGTCCTGGAAACATTGTGACTACTGATTTTGCCCGGATTGCAATACTTTGATACGGCTCGTATGTATTTGAATGGTGATGAAGATCCTTCTTACGCATGTGACGTTTCATAGAGACTTGTTTTATGTCTTTTAAGTTTCGATTCTGCAGTAATGATAGCAGTCCTCTTAATCTTTGTAATATATATATATAGCTGTTTTATCGTTTTAAAAAAAGTAGAAAAAATATTGAAAAACCTATTAAGGCGGGATAAAACCTATGATGAAAGTGGAATGTATGGTATCTTGATTTTTTTTATAGAAGTTTTGCTATTTGTAAAGATTGAATATGCTATACTTCTACACATTAAAATTCTAAAGCCATGATGCCATGAGAACTTATTAATGATAAATGACAACTTATTAATTTTTTCATGAGTCATGTCATATCAGCTTTAGTAACCAATTAATAGTGATAAGGTTTTCTTAACTTTATTTTTAACTTGTGTCATGATGGCACAAGTTTAAACTACTCGTATTAAACAAAGTGAAATTACCTTATTTAAATGTTAGTAGATATTAATAATTTTTTAAATTGACAAGGTTTATCA
Source organism: Chrysanthemum seticuspe (assembly GCA_019973895.1). Lineage (NCBI taxonomy): Eukaryota > Viridiplantae > Streptophyta > Magnoliopsida > Asterales > Asteraceae > Chrysanthemum > Chrysanthemum seticuspe. Next base: position 9,383,610 of record BPTQ01000005.1, read on the forward strand.
AATTTATCATTGTTTATTATAGAAATAGTTTGAGAGAATAAATGTGTTTATTTAATGCTTTAAACTTGTGCCATCATGACACAAGTTAGAAAAAACCCTTCTTAATTAATCAAATTTATCGATCAATTAACTTTTGTTCAAGTAGTAGATTGTCACTCAGTCCAACGTGAATAATTTTGTAAACGGAATGATGATAATGGCAATTTATAATACGGGTGATCGAGGCAAGAATCATTGTCAATAAGAAACGAAGGAATTTTAATAAACTCTCACAAGGTGACTGAAGAAGGATTGTTTTCAGTATTGCAATTGCAATACTTAAAGGAGGTGATTCACGAGCGATTTTTTCATCCATGGACCATCAATGATACATACATCGACTCTTTTTCCTTTACCACAGTTAAAACGGTGCATATGCTTAGCTCTTATATGGTTATCGGAAAGATTGTAAGCTAAAACAAAGGAGTCAGAGATCAACCATGCATGCTCTGCGTGTTGATTGTTGTATATTTATATAAGGGTTAATTGCTCGAAAATGTATCATAATTGTCACTTTTTGTTATTGTTTTTACTGAACTATTTTTTTTATTGTGTGTATTGAACTTTTAAATTTCGATTATTGTGTGTATTTTGTGACCATTTTACCCTTACCTTTTTAAAATTTTGAAGGGTAAAATAGTCATTTTACATGACAAAATAGTCACAAAATACACACAATAATAGAAATATGAAATTTCAGTACACACAATAAGAAAAAGAATAGTTCAGTACACACAATAACAAAAAGTGGTAAGTATAATGTATTCAAGTAATTAACCATTTATATAACAACAGATAAATAACTTTATAAAAATATTAGTCAATATACCAAAATAATTTCTTTCCTGTCTAAGGTTTTTTTTATGCGTTTTAAATCCTAGCTATATATATGAAAGTTCCCTCTCATGTTCTTAAATGTTTAGAAAGTATTACATATAAGTTTTTTATTGGAGCTGATTTGATGGAGAATAAAATGTCGTGGTTTAAATGGGATAAAGTTTTGTCGGCCAAAGATAAAGGAGGACTTGGTGTTTCAAGTCTCTTTGCGTTAAATAGAACATTGCTATTTAAATGGGTTTGGCGTTTCATGATAATAGAAGTGCTCTTTGGTCTAGATTTATTCGTGCCTTTCATGGTAATTGTGGGGGTCTCTTTAAGAGATCCAAAGCTGTGCATGCTTCTGTGTGGAGAAGTATAATTACTTTAAATCAGTAGCTTGCGGATCAAAGGGGTTGATTTAATGAACTTTATGAATAAGAAGGTTGGCAATGGGTTAGAAACAAGCTTCTGGGAGGAGATTTGGAGGGGTGACATGAGTCTCAAAGCTAAATTTCCTAGTCTTTGCGCTTGAATCTGACAAGAAGATTACTGTTGCGGCCAAAATGAATCATAATGACTTTGGGCTTTCTTTGCGGCGTGCTCCAAGGGATGGTGTAGAGATGGAGCAGTTTAAGTCTATAAATTTGTTCCTTGCAGGTACGACGCTATCCCTCTCGAATGATAGGTGGAGTTGGTCTCTTGTGGGTTCGGGGAAGTTTTCGGTGGCTTCGGTTTGAAAACTCATCGACGAACATCGGCTTGGAGGATCTTCCCACAAGACTCGCTGGATACATACGGTGCCAATTAAAATCAACATCTTGGCGTGGAAAGTTCGGTATGATTTTTTGCCCACTCGTTTGAATTTGTCTCGTAGAGGTATCGAGATTCAGTCTATCTCTTGTCCATGTTGTAATAAGGAGGTTGAATCCACGAATCATATTTTCTTTGCTTGTTCGTTGGTGAGTAATATCTATAGGAAGATTGCTTTGTGGTGGTAATTTCCTTATGAGGAGTTTGTTTCGTATGAAAGTTGGCTGGAGTGGTTTACATCGCTAAGATTGATCGAGACGTAAAACAATATTGGAAGGGATTTTCTATGTTACGTGGTGGCTAGTGTGGAATCATCGGAACAAGACAATTTTCGATGCTAAGTATTCTTCTAGGGTGAATTTTTTTGATGTTCTTGTTTCTAAATCATTTTTTTGGAGTAGATATAGGAGTAATGTCAATTTTAGTAGGTTAGAGTGGATGAAAAACCCGAAGCTACAATGGTTGACATATTTTTTGTTAGTTATATACAATGCTATCATATTATTTAGAGTAAATTACACCATTCGTCTCTATGGTTTGCTCAAAATAACACTCCAAGTCCCTTTGTTTTTTTTGTTTTTTTTTTGCTTGATGATTTCTTATTATCAAGTTTTGTTTCACTGTGAGTCCCTATTGATAACTGCCGTTATCTTTTTGGTTAAGTCATCCCCACGTGGGGGTATATTTGTAATTTTGCTTTATGAGGTATTTGTACAAGTTATATACCTGCACTTGGTCTTTTCCCATCACATCCCATTTATTTTTCAACTTTTCCCTCCCCATCCATCTACCACCAAACTTTGCATCTTCTAAATTCCAAAAGCCTAAGATCAGACTAATGCAATGGTGATATCAGCTCCAAAGTGGAAGTTTCGCACTATAGAGGAGGATGTTGACCCTTGGGAACGTTACGCTGTGTTGTATTTTGTGCCTTTCTATTTTTTATTATTATTATTTTTTTTTTGTATTTTTTTTTCAAAGTATGAATGATATCTTAATGTGTTAACCTTTAATTAGAATTTTGGTAGTAAAGTACATGGTTTTGTGTTTTGATCAAAACCCTAATTTTGAATGCATTTTTTTAAATCTATTTTCAGGTGACAATGAGGCTCTGTTTTCCATCAAGTTTCATTATGCAGGAATATTCACCTCTCAACCAGGTAGGAGATATGTAAATGGTGAATACAGTTTCTTCGATGATGTTGACATTGATGAGTTTTCTATGCTAGAGCTAATTGATATGGTAGCAATGGTAGGCTATTCTGAGAATATGAAAAATTATTACCATTTCAAAATTCCAGATGGTGATTTAGATACTGGGTTGCACGCTTTAGTAAATGACCATGATGTTATAAAAATATCTGAATATGTTAAGCTTGGCAACAAGGATTCCCTTGGGGAATCCCTTCCACGACCGGCCAAGCCCAAGAGAAGGGTTCTAGAACATTCTCTTGGCTTATTTTCTTTCTAGTCCTTATATTTGTCATTTAACGTCTGTTAGACTAACAACCGTTAGACGTTATTGTGAAATAATAATTAAATCATAACTATTATATATTAATTATTATTATTAATTGAATTTCATACGCAATGCGTGCAATCCCATAATCTCGAGTTCCAACCAGACATACGACTATTAAATATTGTCCATGAACTAGCACCTTATGCTAATGATATGTATTATTGCACGTTTGTGCTATTTGATCATCTGCAGGCTCCTTTTGGCAAAGGTTTTTCATTGGAATGGACGGAATCCTATTGGTCCTGGAAACATTGTGACTACTGAGTATGCTTAGATTTTTAAAGTTTGATACAACTCGTATAGTTGAATGGTGGTGATGAAGATCCTTCCTACGCATGTGTTTTTCATTTCATATAGACTTGTTTTATGTCTTTTAAGTTTTGATTTCTCAGTACTTATAGTAGTCTCTCTTAATCTTTGTAACATAGCCTGGCCATGCATAGTTTCTTACTCCTGTTCCGTAATCGTTGTAAAAAAAGTAGAAAAAATACTGAAAAACCTATGAAGGCGGGATAAAACCTTATGGTGAAAGTTGAATGTAAAGTATCATGTTTTTTGTCGAAGTTTTGCTATTTGTAAGATTGAATATGCTAAATCCCTATCATCACCATGATATGTAATTGCAACATTATAACAACTCAATTTTCAATTGACTATGCACAGCCAATGTTTTAGAGCAAATCGATCATCATGCAGCAAAGGGTGTCGTGGCATCTCATGACACCCTATTTGCTGTCACGAGTCATGTCAAAAAGATAATTCCAATAATATATCAAGTACCTGGCGACCCCTAAGAGAGCAGACCCCAACATGGTGGCAGCTATCGCCTACTTTTCTCTTTCCCTTATTGGTATTCAAAATATTAGTTTCAAGTATATTTTGTGAATTATACGTCAAAATGGGTTCAGGTTGACATGGGTCAATTAAGTAATGAAAGGGTAAGGCTAATTGAGCACATAACACTTCTTTGTCACACATTATAAAGTTATATATAACTAATCCTTTAATTATGAATTAATAATTGTAGAGACAATATTATACAATAAGAAGCTATATCTTTAAAGAAAAACAATTTGGGAGGATGTGTACTCAAATCAGAATTTGGACGACTATCAACTTGTTCGACCCGTCAGGTAATATGAACCATGAGGGTGTTATGAAACTTGCTATTTCGGGCCAGGAGTATAACAAACAGGTTGTGCTAGATTAATGGTGTTGAATGTCTGTATATATTTATATTTATGTAACAATACAGAGGTACAAAAGTTGTAATTTTCACTTTCACATTTGGAATATCTTTTGTTACCATAATGAGGGTTTTATAAACCTGTATGAAGCTCGGGTCTGTAACGATACAATAAATCAAAACTTTGGCCGGACAATGACAACTTCCTCATCCTGCAATCCTGCATTTTGTTCAAAAAATAAGAAAAATCAAAGAATAAAAAGAAAATGAATGGGCAATTGTAGAATTCTGATTTTCGGTGTCACTTGAATGCATATCCGAAGAAGCATTAAGGCATTACAATATAAGAAGTGGCTAAAAGACAGCAACCACTATGTCAGATATCATTGATGATAATTGAGAAATTAGATTGTATGGTATTGACGAATATATCTATCCTGTTGATTCTGACATCAGGTGTAACTTGAAAATTATCCAAACCCTACAAATCAAATAACAGCTACTGTCAGCAATTTGGCATGCTCAGAAACACTTTAAACCCCTTTTCAGAGCATTTTAATCATAGTATCCAATGGCTACCATCAAAGATTACAGGCACATACCCCATAGGATTGATCTTTAAACCCCTTTTCATTACAATATCATTGAAAGTCTTGTTGCATTTTTAGCGTTACATAATGATTAAGCATGATATCATCACATGCTGATATATAACTTAACAATAAAAAATGACCTAACATTTGCTACTGTGCATTGTTGCACTTTTAACTCTACATAATGATTAGGCATGATATCATCACATGCTGATATATAATTTAACATTAAAAATGACCACCATTTGCTACGCTACATAATGGGTAGTATTATGTACTTTCTCACCTAAAAAAAACATAAGCCATTACCGACAATTTATTGCTCGGTCATGCACATTCTGAAGCCAGCATCATTGGTTACCAACAGCCATTACTCGATGTGGCATCCAGAATCCAATCAGACCCATTAAGGTTTTCGATAGTACCCGTTGCTGATACGGACCCATTAGGTAATTACTTTATGAGCGGTACTTGATGAGGGGGGTTAAGGGTTGCTTAAGGTCGAGGTCTGCCCTTGTATTATTTTATCAGGTGTTTGGCTAACCGTTTGCTTATTCAATTTCATGGACCTAACTACCAAGTTTAAAGGGAAAGGCAATTCGACTTACTTGATATTTTGGATTTCGATGTTACTGCGTAGGACTCGATTCCTAGTCAGATCTCCAAACTCAGCGTTCTCACTGAGAAGAAAAGGTTCAGATAAATATAGCTATCATGTTATTGAGTTATTAGCTTTTTAAGCTAAATAATAGAGCTTGTATAGAGATAATGCTAGGTGTTTGTTCAATTTTTGACTGAATGTCTGAAGTTTTACCAAACAACCACTAAAATAGCCAAGATTATAGCAAAAGTAGAGCAGACCTTAGTACCAAGTCACTTATTGAAGGCTTCGTTCCACATGTGAGCAGCATATGCAGGCTGCATTTGTCCGTATCAGCGCCAGCAGGAGCCTTCGCTCCCATATCAGGAAGACCCTATAGACCAAGTGTAAGAAATTTATTAATCACAATATCGAGATGAAACAGGCTTTTAAGACTTAAAAGATTACCTGAGGAAAGATATCTAATGGGTTAGCATTCGGTCCAGCTGAAGGCACATCTGCTGGTTGTGCTGCTTGTGGGAGCTGAGCAGGGGGGTTTACAGCCTGCACACCTGGCACTGGTTAAAGACAGTTAAAGACATTAGTTTTATTTAAAGACAGTTAACTGGTTAAAGACAGTTAACAGGTTAATATTTCTAAATGTAAAAATCTCTGTTAATTACAATGTATACTTAATGGTTTTAATAGATGAACATTAGTTTTATTTAATGTTTTCGGTCTTTATATGACATGGTACAATTCCTTTTTTTGTATGACATACCTTATTTTAAGGCATTTATTTTTTATACTACCAATCCTGGATTGGGTTTTCAATCAACAAAAATGTCCTGCAATTAGTTTCACGGCTTGAAGGTCACTTTAAGAATCATTATAAGAATCAAACCAAATTACATAATGACGGAAAAAGTGAATAAAACACATTATCAACGAAATAATTAGATTGAAAACGCAATGCAAACAACCTTTTAAAAGTTTTCTTATTGATCAGCAGTAACATTGCTAACAATTAACATAAAACTATCATAAAGATATATAAATCTTACCTTTAATTTGTGAATTTTATTGCATGAAAATGATACAATGTAATGAGGAGTTCTAATGTTTGAAAAAGATCCAAGAGGGGTACCTACATAACAAAATAAACAGATCATTTGCAAACATCAATTTATTACATGCACATTGAATTATTGGAACAACAGTAGGATCCCACATAAATGAAGCTCATTAGTTTTTTTTTTTTTTTTTTTTTTTTTTTTTTTTTTTTTTTTTTTTTTTCCTTCACATTAGGTTATGACTCAACCCACTTGATGTTGTATTTGCAAAAGTGAAAATGCAAATCACAAACATAGGCGAGTATATGATTCTACCATATTAAAAGACAACAACAAAGACAACTCACTTGGAAAAATTACCATACTAAAGCCTTGTAGCATTCCTTAACCGAATTCAATAGCATGAAAAAAGGCTTGTTTCCTTTGATATCCAACACACCTACATAAGAGTTAACACCATAAATAGAAGCCGTAAGAATGATTATCAATAGCATGACCAATTTAAACTGTTTGTTAAGCAAATAATGAACAAAATAAAAAAAAATGGTTGAACCGAATGATATTATTTAAACTACAGCAACAATACGTAAATGCACGGCAAGGGGAGAATAGTATTTTGTATGCAGCTCCAAGGTCATTTATGTTACATGCAATTGTAATATATAAGAACTTTCTTATAATAGTTCATAGTATACTCGAGAAGAGTTATCGTAATTATTGTAAAATTAAACATTCTAGAAAATTACAGTAAGATACTACAAAATCAATATTAGGAAAATAAAGAAGATGTATACATTGGTATGCTTTTTTGGGTGTGTCGTACCACCATTTGATTCTCCCCGTGAGCAGATTCACATAGTACAATCTGCGTGTATGCGTGAGCATCATAAACATGTTCTCTTTTCTCCATTCTTTTCTGTAACTGAATATATAAACAAATTGACAAATAAACAAATCACAACATGTTTCACTAAACAAACAAATAACACGAAACATATTTACTTATCATGTCTAACATACTTACTTATCATATGTCTGTTGAACAGCATCCTCCATTTGAACCACATCCTTCATGGCGTATGTGTAAGAACTATAATATTAATTGAACAATGACGTGTGTAGGGCTTGGTTATAATAATACATGCACATCAACAGTAACGCAAAAACAAACCAAATCAAGAGCTCAACTGATATCACATACCAACCAAAGAGCAGGAGAAAACAAACCAAATCAACCTGTAACAACAGCAGCAGCACAAAAAAAACCAAATAAAAGTGTCGACAAAAAAAATGGTTGAACCGAATTTTATTAGGGTTCTGAATTAAGAAAAAATATTAAGGAAAAGATATGTATAATAAATTTTAAAAAGATAATTACTTAATATAATTTTTGTAGATAAATTGTATTTAGTATAGGATTCTAATAAAATTATAGTCATTTATGTATTATAGTATGCAACATAATTATCAAAATAACCTGTTGCCTTAGTGGTAAACACATAAGTTATTAATGCTACTCTTACAAACAACCCAAGTTCAAATCTCACCATTGTCATTTTTTATAAAAATCGAATTTCACAAAAAAAATATTAAAAATTTATATAATTTATACATTAAATCCGAAAATTATATACTATTGCTTAGGTGGATTAATAAATTGCTTAGTTGGACCAAAAATGCTTATGTGGCATGAAAAACAATTACTGGGCATTGAGGTGGCAGGACCAAAAATGCTTATGTGGCATGAAAAACAATTACTGTGCATTGAGGTGGCATTAATGTCAAATGCCTCCTATTATATATAATATAGAGATATATATATATATGCGTGCTCGTGTCGACTGTTGTATATTCGTTAACAACGGATAAATAACTTTATAAAAAAATCAATCAATATACCAAAAGATTTGTTTCCTATCTATGGTTTTATTTATGCGTTTTTCATATCATCCTATGTATATTTCCTGCGGGTTACGATTAATGTAATAGTTACTAGCTTTGTCAACCTGCTTAAAAAATAAAATTTAATTTATAACACATTAAATAAAAACTTGAGCGAACAGCTACTTATGCAATAAAAATTCAATATACTGATTATAATTTCTATTAGTTTACAAGTTTTTGATCTAGTACGCCTTTAATAAAAATGTATGTCTCCTGGAGTATATATATGATGTTAAGATGTTTATTTGTAAAATCTTATATTCATTGACTAAACACTTGTGAAACATGCACACACCAGATAGTGTGATGGTTGATATAACAAATCCTATTTTTTCATAAATAAGACTTTTTCCAAGAAGCTACAATGGTTAAGATATTTTTTGTTAGTCATACAATGCTATCATATTATTTTTTTGATCGTTTTCGGTCGTTCAGGTGTTTTTATCTTTGACAGTTCAAATGGATGATAATTTGTCTTATCATGAAGATATGGCAAATCTTTTTAGAGACACTATTTGCTTAAAATTTATTATAGTTAATGTGTGCTGAGTTAGCTTTGTTGTCGTCGTTACCCGAGCATAATCTGTTGAAGACAATATTCAAATATGACTTATCAACGACTCTTAAACATAGTGTTGAACTAAATTGAAAACCATGAGCAAATTCATAAAGTTTTAATCTTCATACTATAACCAACTGAGCTACGAGCTAACGAGCCTGTAAAATAGCCCATAAATTGAAAAGTAAATGAGATTAGGTTTACAGTAAAAAATTCCATATCCGCAACGACTACACTATCTCCTCAGAGTTTTTGGTCATAAACTTAAACAGCTTTAATTTGTTAAAAATACAGGTTGGCTACATAGTTGTGAAATCACTAGCTTGTATGTGCAGGACACCCTTTTAAAAAAAAAGAAGCTTTATTTACCCTTCATATTAATAGAACTGATCACAAAATACACTTTCACAACTAAATATAATCAAAGCTTAATCATAAGTCCTTAAGCCACTCCACTTACCTGTCACTACTTAGTTTTCAATTTACTAATAATAAATGTATATCGCACAAAATAACATAAATATAGGATTCTTGAAAGATATAAATTATTCAAAACTTGTTCTGCTGGCAACATTATTTATCTAATTATACTAATTAATGTGTCATTACCCTTTTAGCTACTCCCGTTTGACAAAACACATGGAGTGGTCCTATCTGTAGTATAAAATTCCTCAAAATAGCCACCTCATTTTATGCATCAAGTACGTGGATCCTCGATCATGTTCATGTATGATCCTTTTTAAATCTATAAGCTTAAGTAAATTGCAAAAGTCGTCTATGTGGTTTGGTTAAATTGCATGTACAATCTTCACAACTTCGTAAAAACTGCAGATGCAGTTGTAGTGTTAGTGAGTAATTTTGTTTGTGCATATATTAAGGCGTGACTAGGACTGCACTTTCAAAGTTTCGTCGCAAGCACTTTCAATATTATACTCGACTACCCTTGTAACTTTGCCAAACCACAAACCACAAATACAGTTTCTACAATTTCCTACGAAAGGTATATTAGCCAAGGCTATTATCATGTAATGGGTTGCTTTTATGAAGCATTAACTATGACATATTGAACGTGACGTCAATAATTGTTGTCATAAGATGACCAATTAACGACAAAAAGTATTCTCAAAAACTTTTTGGTTTCACACTCGAGTTTGTCTTGCCTTTTTTTGTGTAAGTTTGACAAAAAGAAATGATTTTTTTTCCATATTTCATGTATAATATGTTATGTGTACATGAACATCCACTATGAATTGAAAATTTCATAAACGAGTTTGTCTTGCCTTTTTTTGTGTAAGTTTGACAAAAAGAAATGATTTTTTTTTTTTCCATATTTCAGGTATATTAGCCAAGGCTATTATCATGTAATGGGTTGCTATCATGAAGCATTAACTATGACATATTGAACGTGACGTCAATAGTTGTTGTCATAACATGACCAACGACAAAAAATATTATAAAATTCTTTGGTTCTAGACTCAAGTTTGTTTTACTTTCTTCAGTGTAACTATGACAAAAAGTGTTAGGAAAATGTGGTCAAAGGAATTGAATGACAATTGATGTTTGTCATTATGTGTACTAATGTGAATTGAAAATAAAATTAATTTGTGGTTTTATTTTAATTCATGAGACATTAGTAAAATTAAATTTGTTAATTAAATATGACCGTTTTCTTTCAATTCCATTTTCTATTAGTTGAGAGCTCTCCTCTCATTTCCACACACTAAGAAATACAATTTACTCCTCTCCATTTTTGTTTAACGTTCATCTTGACATTGTGTGTATCCGGTTTGTAATAGAGGGAAGTCACGATTTTGGTTCGCCTTGATAACTCGTTTGTGCTAACGAGGTTATCCGTTGTTGTTGTATCCTGGGAGATAGACGTTCATGATTCTCAAGCACCGTGGAGAGGACGAATATGTCTTAAGGAAACTGTGAGCATCACAAGCTTCAACATTTTCCTTAATTGTGTTTTTTAATTTAAATATTTACGGTATCATTTCTCTACATTTTTGTATTTATGTTATGGTTTATTTATCTCTAATAGCAATACACGTAATATATACAATAAAAAGAAATTATTTTTTCCATATTTCATGTATAATATGTGATGTTAATGTGTGTGTATAAATAGAGTTAATTGCAGAAATCGTCCCTAAGGTTTGGCCAAATTGCAAGTTTCGTCCCAAAATGTTTAAAATTGCATAAATCGTCCCCAAATCAAACCTTTTTGCAAATTTTGGTCCCTGGCTTTAACAGCAGTTAAGTTAATTTCGTTAGAATTTACACGTTAGCCCCTTTTGGTCAATAACTCTTGCAGTGTTCATCCTTTTGGCCAAAACTCTTGCATAGTTCATCCTTTTGGCCAAAAACTTTTGCAGAGTTCATCCTTTTGGCCAAAACTCTTGCATAGTTCATCCTTTTAGCCAAAAACTTTTGCAGAGTTCATCCTTTTGGCCAAAACTCTTGCATAGTTCATCCTTTTGGCCAAAAATTTTGCAGAGTTCATCGTTTTGGCCAAAAACTCTTGTAGCGTTCATCCTTTTGGCCAAAAACTTTTGCAGAGTTCATCCTTTTGGCCAAAACTCTTGCATAGTTCATCCTTTTGGCCAAAAATTTTGCAGAGTTCATCGTTTTGGCCAAAAACTCTTGTAGCGTTCATCCTTTTGGCCAAAAACTTTTGCAGAGTTCATCCTTTTGGCCAAAAACTCTTGCAGCGTTCATCCTTTTATACATTTTCATATGTTTTTAATCGTCTTCATCCATTTTTATGCGTTTTTGTCCAGTTTTATACGTTTTTGTTCGTTTTAATACGCTTTCGTCCGTTTTCATTCATTTTTATGCGTTTTCAAAAAAAGAAAATAAAATTTTGAAAATAAAAATTTTCGAATTTTTTCGCAAATTTGAAAAAAAAAATACAAAAAATTTTGAAAAAGAAAATTGGAAAAAAAAAATCATAAAAAAGAAAAAAAGATTTTTTTTTCCAAATTTTTTTCGAAAAAAGTTTTTTTTTATAATTTTTTTTTTTCGAAAAAAAATTTTTTTTTCTAAATTTTTTTTCGAAAAATGTTTATTTTCTAATTTTTTTTTCGAAAAAAGAATTTTTTTTCCAAATTTTTTTTCGAAAAAAGTTTTTTTTTCTAATTTTTTTTTTCGAAAAAAGAATTTTTTTCCAAATTTTTTTTCCGAAAAAAGTTTTTTTTTTCTAATTTTTTTTTCGAAAAAAGAATTTTTTTTCCAAATTTTTTTTCGAAAAAAGTGTTTTTTTCTAATTTTTTTTTCGAAAAAAGAATTTTTTTTTCAATTTTTTTTTCGAAAAAAGTTTTTTACGAAAATAATCAGAAAAAAGAAATTCGAAAAAAGTTTTTTACGAAAAAAATTTTTTTTTCGGATTTTACGAAAAAAAAGTTTTTTCGAATTTTTTTTTTCCAATTTTCTTTTTCAAATTTTTTTGGAATTTTTTTTTCAAAATTTGCGAAATAATTTCAAATTTCTTATTTTCAAAATTTTTTTCTTTTTTTTTTCAAATTTCAATATGTTGAGATAGTACAAAAACGGTTAAAACGAACATAAACGCATAAAAACGGATGAAAGCGTATAAAAACAGACGAAAGCGTATTAAAACGAACAAAAACGTATAAAACTGGACAAAAACGCATAAAAATGGATGAAGACGATTAAAAACATATGAAAATGTATAAAAGGATGAACGCTACAAGAGTTTTTGGCCAAAAGGATGAACTCTGCAAAAGTTTTTGGCCAAAAGGATAAACTCTGCAAGAGTTTTTGGCCAAAAGGATGAACTATGCAAGAGTTTTGGCCAAAAGGATGAACTCTGTAAAAGTTTTTGGCCAAAAGGATGAACTATGCAAGAGTTTTGGCCAAAAGGATGAACTCTGCAAAAGTTTTTGGCCAAAAGGATGAACTATGCAAGAGTTTTGGCCAAAAGGATGAACTATGCAAGAGTTTTGGCCAAAAGGATGAACGCTGCAAGAGTTATTGACCAAAAGGGGCTAACGTGTAAATTTTAACGAAATTAACTTAACGGCTGTTAGAACCAGGGACCAAAATTTGCAAAAAGGTTTGATTTGGGGACGATTTTTGCAATTTTAAACTTTTTGGGACGAAACCTGCAATTTGGTCAAACCTTAGGGACGATTTTTGCAATTAACTCGTATAAATATGAGCATCCAGTATGAAATGTTATTAATAGATTTATAAAACATAAAAGAATTTAGATCTCATCTATACTACTTAAAAAGCAAATAAGACCCTCTCTCCTATTAAATTTTTAAGATTTCCTAATATAGATTTTAAGCAAATACAAGTTATAAAGCATTATTTACAATACTTAAAGCACAAATAAAAATACAAATCAAACTACAATTAATGCACAACTTAAAACACCCCTTCACAAATAATTTTTTTTTTGGTAAAGGGGAGTAATCCTGCACCCTGGTAAATAAATTAACCAAATAAACGTTTAAGTACAATGGATATGAGTGAAATCCCATATCTCAGCCCGTTACATAAGCATCAAGCTTACATAACAAGATACTTCCTATTTTCTAATCAAGAAAACAAACCACTGCTCAAATGATAACATATGACACAACGAAATAAAATTACTTCCTAGGACCTTGAAACTTAGTGCCATACATGGCATTAAAGGCATCCAAATTCCCTGGAAGATCACGAACCTGTTTCGCATAGTCATCGAAGTCATAGTCATCATTCTCATCTTCAAACTCTTGGCCACCACCAAAAATATTAGCAGACTCATCAAATGGGTTAGCAACAACCTCATCTTCAGAATCAGACACATCAATCTCTCCCACTTTAGAAAACGGGTTAACTCTCTTAGTAGAAGAGGCAGGCGGTATACAAGTATCTCTAGTTTGAGGAGCCACTACCGACTCCATCTTTTTCAATTCACTCACAAGGGGCTCTTGTGATGCAGAACCTGTCTTAGTAGACTTATCTATATTAACTTCCATAGAACGACCAGAATCCACATCCTTGTAAGTGTCATTAGAAGGAGTACCAGATGCATCCGTATGTTCCATATTAAGAGCATCAAACTTGTTAGATGTAGCGATCTTTATTCCACTCGAACTAGCCACATCAGGAGCATTCTTCTTAGTGACTTCCACTTTCTTAGGTTCAGGAGGAGTCTTTTTGGGTTGGTATTGAAACTGTTTACCTACAACAGGTTTGAAAAACCCTCCTTTACCCGGAATAGACGACCCACCTTGCTTTCCCTTCGTCTTGTTATTAACCGTCTTGAAACCATCATTAGCACGCTGAGAAGGCTGAGCAGGAGGTTTAACAACTTTAGGACAATCACTAGAATTATGACCAAAGATCTTACATTTATCACAATGCGGTGGTTTCCACTCGTATTCAACCCGTATCTTCTCAATAGTCGAACCCGATCCATCAAGTAACGGTATCTCCACAGTAAGGCTGTCCCTAAGCACCTCATCCGACTTCACTTCAATCATGCATCTCGCAAAACTACTACGGCCCCACGAGTCCTTGCACATTTGGCTAGTAAAGGCATCTAACCTTTTAGGTGTGCCTATCACTGTGGCAAGAAGACTAAGGCCATCATCAGAAAACATAGCCAGGGGAACATCATGGAATTTAACCCACACCGGGATGTTGGTCAAATCCTCTTTAAGTAAGTTGGTGTTCAAGGTACATGGTTTAAGAATAATAGGAACATTTCTAATCAACCACGGACCGTTTTCAAGCACATCATCAACACCTTTTTTCGAATTGAACTTAAAGAAGAAGAACCCCTTTGCATTCATCATTACCTTTTGAATACCAAACTTAGCCCATGCATTGCGTACAAAGTAATCAACAACAGGAAAAGCAAGGCGTTGACCAAGAAAATACCCATACAAAGTATTCTCAAATCGTGTGTTCACCTCTTCAACCACTTTCATTGGGACAGAAAGATCCACTCCATTAGCACTCGAACTGCACTCCAACCTACGAAAGTTAGACGTGTGTTTCTTTGGTTCAGTAGAAGTAACACCAGCATAAGATGAAGACGGTTGTTTCAAACTGCCAACCGTCTCACTACCTACAGCCCCATTTGCATTCTTATCAACCTTATCATTAGCAGTAGAAGCCATAGGACCACTATTCGCTTGAGGAGATTTAGAATAATAACCAATTGCATTAAGCATCTCCTCAAACTCCTTCTGCGACTGCGGCACCTTAAGATGCTCAAGTGAATGAGCCCTAGTAGAAGTAGTAGTATCCACTGTCACAGCTGGTTTTAATGGTTGCCCATCTTCACCCACAAGCACAAGTTTTCCCTCAAATATTTGTTTTTCAATAGCACGAATTTTCAATAAAGTATCCTGACCCTCAGGAGTGTCATGGCTAGAAGCGTCATGGCTAGGGCTCGAACCAAGTGAAACCGGCTCCACTTGTCCATCATTCCTACTATTAGGGTTCATTGTCGATTGAAAAATCGACTCACCAGGACTAACAGTAGCCTCATCATCGTTTAACTCATCAACCTTGTCCATAACCATAAACAAGAAAGTAAATCTACCCTAAAACAACGAAAACCAGAAAGTATTACCCAAAACCCTAAGACAACGAAACAACCAAGAGAACAAGAAGATCCACGTCAATCTTCAGTCACGATAACCTTAGTAACACTAAGGCATGATTAAAGCACAAGAGACTAACCAACACCAATCATAATAGCAGGTTCGTTAAATCAATAGCAGCGACGGTAACGATATTAAGAAAAACCTGAATTCGCGAAACCCTAATAAATAGAATCGACAAAACCAAACCCAAACACCAAACGATTACACAAATCTGGATCAATTATGCAAAACACGAATGTAAATACAGAATTGAAACAAATCAGAGCAATAGAGAAGTGATTAGAGTAAAATAATTGTCAGTTTGAATTTTGAGGTTTAGGGGATCGGAATTCGCCAAAGGAAAATCATTTTTAGGGTTTTTTTAGTCCTAGTCTTTTTTTCCCCTTCACAAATTATTATAATTCTCTAATCAGGATGTACACATTCATATAGCAGCCCTCTCTTTATTCTTTGGTGATACTTGTGAATCAGAATCACCATTTGCTTCACAGAATGAGGATTGTGCGCCTGGTTCACGTATTGTCATCCCACAGTCCATAAGTTACAAACTGAAAATTACAATAATCGAACCCAACTCATAAACCTAAATCTAAACACAAACAAGTTACAAACTGAAAATTACAAAGATCTCAAAATAGTGGGTTAAAAGGATAAGATCAAATCTTTAAAAAGATTCAAACACAATTTATCATAGATCTATTTTTTCGAAGTTGAACTTCTTTTAAATATTCGAAATGTATAAAAAACCAATAACAAAACTGTTATGATTTTTCTTTCATTCGGTTAAATAAAAGGAAACAATACCTACCTGAGACAACAAACGATCTTGAAGCTGTGATCTTCATAAGCTTCGAATTAAATTAGAGGGTGTTTAGGGGTTTGGCTATAAAGTGCAGCATTCAACGAGAAGTGTTTGTGTTGTGATTAGTGTTCTACAAAAAGGAAACAAGAAGCATAGATTATTGTTTGTTTTTTACTTTCAGATTAACATAAAAAAACATTTAGATCTAAAAGCTAGAAGTTTAGGTGGCTGCGTATGTGAGTTGTGGCTGCACAATTTGGTGTGTATTTTTAGGGTTAGTAAGTATGAGTAATAAGGTAATGTTGAGATGAGTATTTTATATAACTGGGCTCATCCGATTCTTTGGGCTGTTGGACGGTTATTCAAAGTTCTACTGGGTTGATAACATATACGGGAGTTGATAAATAAGGTTTTCATAATAATACCAAACACAATAACTGTATTTTCTTTCTTTCCAATTTGTGACAAGAGTTTTGTTTATGATAAGCTTTCTCAATTTTTGAATTCTTTTATATTTTTTTGACTTTTAGTCTTTAACCATATTAAATTGTCCACTCATTTTAAAAACTATACTTAATGCAATGTAAAAAAACAAGTATACGTTAGGCATTTGTAATATTTACAACAATTTAACTAGACAATATTTGGACATTTGAGGATTAGACATATCTTACGGGATTTAGCTGTTCACCTTATAATATGCAAAAAGAAAATGATGTTAGCTGTTGTGGTTTCTGAGGTTGAAAAATTTGAGTTTATACATGTTTTTGGTGATGAAAAAAAGAAAAATCAATACTATAAAATAAAATAAAAAATCATGTGTATTATTTTAATCGAGGAAAATCAAGTTTTGCATGCAAAATTATGCGTATAACTATTTGCATTGCTATTGTTTATCGTTATTTTAATTAAAAGTTGTTATTCATTCGTAAAGTTATTGGTGGAAAAAATATATAAATTAAACATATTTGTTCGCTACAAAATTAGTCACCGGTACCCGCCGCCGCATTACGCGGGTACCCTGCTAGTCAAATATAATTTTTGTGGGATAAAATGTCCTAATTTTGAACCTCTTCATAAACACAACATAATTGATGCATGTATAATTTAAAACATTTATAAAATTCAACAATAGTGGATGTCTTAACTAAAGTTAAGAGTGCATTAAACTAGATAAATGTGCTCGGTTTCTTTAGCATATTTAGACAGACAAAAGTATATTAATCAATATGATGTGAAATAACATAGTGCCGGAATCCATCTACAAATTTTTGGGTACGTATAAATTCTAGTTTTAATTCTTACTATTATTTATGCACTATTATGCAAAAAGAATATATGTGCACAAATTTTTTGTGCGATTACCCACAGGATAAAAGCGGGAGTCGCCACTGATCGATGATCACGGTCGGTGCAATCTAAACATCTAAACCATCATATCACCTTTTAATGTTTTATCCAAAACAATAATGCCCCCATGGTGACTAGATATGCTTGTTTATAAGAACGAAAAATCATCTACATCATTTTACACACTATAAACTCATATACTTATTTAGTCTATGTGAGCATTACCCATCCTATGAGGATATCATTGATCTTTTCACGCAATCTCTAGTGGATTAACGTGAAAAAAGTAAATGCAAGGGATTTGCGATGACATTCCAAATAAAATTTTTAACATTTTATTGTAATATTTTGTTGCAAATCCGATGCAAAATTATAAAATTTGCAGCAGAATTGCAATGAAAAGACATGGTAAGTTCTTTTATATTTAAACTATGTCTTTTGTCGCTGTTTCGTTCAAATTTGGATTTTTGTAATCAAACTGCAACGGAAAATAAGTGATAATTTGTTTTAGATTTAATTTTTGTTTTCTGTTGCTATCCCGATGTACATTTTGAAAATTTGCATTCAATTGCTATACCGTTGCCAATTATGAAACTTGCGACTGAATTGTAACGGAAAATAAATTATAATCTCTTTTATATTTAATTTTGTCTTTCGGTACTTTTCCATTGCAAATTTAAATAATTCGCGACGCATTTGCAATAGACAAAATAAAAATAAATGTAAAAGAAATTTAGTTTATATTATGCAACGGATTTGCAACCATTTTACTTGTCGTTGCTATTTTATTGGTAATTCGTTGCATTACGGTTGCAAATTTGCAACAGAAATCTGCCGTTGCATTAGTCTGGTTTTGTAGTAGTGTGAGAGTTAAGGACGAAACGTGCAATTTTGGCCTAACCATAATTACGATTAATGTAATTTACTCTATGATTAATGGTAAATACAATATTAAATAGCACCTGCAGTCGTGCAAATAACAAACAGATGCAAAATAAGCTTCCTGTGAAAAATCAATTTTGAACAGCCCAACTGTAAGTAAATGCATACCAGAAACGTAGAACTTTGAATCTCTTATGTTAGATTCATATGATATGATGACATATGGATTGTGACGTCATATAAATATTATGTGTTGTTCATTTGTGTGTGAATATAAATACGGTTAAGACTACATACAATGAGATAATGATGCTCCCTTTTTTTAACATATTGACACAAAAAAGTAAATTAATTAATACGATTTGAAATTATTGAATATCGAGAAATCATCTATAAACGTTTGGGCAATAGCTTGTTAGGTAGACATGCATGCATATATCTATAAGTAAAATAAATGGAAAATAAATTTTATATATTAACTATCACCATCGTGACAGGTACAATAACCATAAACTATAACATAATGTTGAGTCATGATATAAACACATTAAACAAATAGTACTAGCTAGTAAATTATACTGATCGAGCTTGTTGTATCTACCATTTTATTACGTTCACACACGTTAAACGCCTTGCATTCACACAACTTAAGGGAAGAAGAAAAAAGACATGAAAATATTTTCTGATTTTATAAGAAACGACAAAAAAAAAAGATTTTGAATGCTTATATATAAAGGACTTGTTAGCTCTAGTAAACGTAGAGCCAAGCACCAAGGAGTGAGAGTCAAGTGCTTTGCACCTAAACTAGACTTGATCACACCTTCATCGTCTTTCTTGTGAATTAGTGATACCATCGCAATATAGAGAGGAAGATGAGGCAAATTTGCTGCTCAGTTATTTCCGCAGTTGTCTTTCGATTACTCTTTGTGTTCTTCATGCTCGAGTTTGGAGTTGGTCAGTACCATGAAGTTTTTTATCATATATATGAACTAAACTATCTTTGTTTTTTACTTCAAGCTGTTTTTTTTAACAAATAATCACCACTTATATCACGTATGTCTCTGACGAGACTTGAACTCAGCCTACAATTGGTTGATGAGTCATTCACATATCACTGGGTCAGAGGCCTTTGGTCATAAACTGTTAATTAAGTGAATATGCATGTTGGGTGCAGTTGGGGCAACACTTGGAGCGATAGCTGGAGTAGTGATAGGATGGATTCACAAGACAAGGTTCATGCAAAATGCAATGATAGGAGCAGTATCAGGGACGGCTTTGTCTTTTAAGCTCACTAAAGCTACCTTTGATTATTTGAATTCTGATGATGATGATGAACTTAGCCTCGCCGTTAATCTGGTAAGTAAATATGTTAAAACTTGATTCAGTATATATAACCTTAGCAACAATATATCCTTTTCTAACTAGTGGATTTATCGATATTATAGGTTAAGATTATATATGGACATCTAGAGATAATAATTGGTGGTGATGAACATAAAACCATGGGATTCAGTAAGGTAATTGCTGTCATATTATATAGTTTCGTATGTGTGATAAGTGATTTATTTTTCTTGTGAAGCATCAGAAACTTTTCGGAGCATTATAAAATTCACCTTTAGGGAGAAACTGAAGGGATACAGCCCAAACAAATAAAAATAAAGTAACTCTAAGAAATAGTTTTTATCAAAGGTGTGATAATTGTGTACTTGTGTGTGCTAATGTTGGATCACCAAATGAAATTTAATTAAGATCACATATATAGGTTAAGTCATTAAGGCCTTTGTTTTCTTGTGAATTTGGAGAGTTTTCTTTGGATTGTTCAAAATAGTAGTTTTTGTGGTCACTAGCATTTGCCTTCATAGAGCTTAAAGAGCTAAAGAAGGAAGGAAAAGTTTTGACAGTCAACATTGTTTGGTTTTAAAAGGAATTTTCTATGATCATATATAGCAAACTCTAACCTAACGCAATATCAAAGGCATCCCATGAACGATAGGTATCAGTTCAAGTCGATCTAACTAAAGATATGTGTACATGAGTATATATTTTGACACTCTAACAAAAATATTCTAAAGGTAATTAGTATTCGTGATAAAGTACACAGGGGGAGTGTTTCTAAATGAGGCAATACAACAATTACACGAGGAAATCTGATATATAACATTGTATCCGCTTTGATGATTTAACTTTTACAAGTTTAAGCAAGGGTATGCTATATCACTTAGCTTTGATTTTGTCATTTTTTTTTGAGTAACCATGGTTTCTAACCTTTTGGACTAATCCACAAGGTTGTTCACGTCTTCATCTATTATTTTGAGGTTGTTACGTACCTTATGCTAATGATATGTATCACGTTTGTGCTATATGATCGGCAGGCTCCTTTTGGCAAAGGTTATTCATTGGAATGGACGGAATCCTATTGGTCCTGGAAACATTGTGACTACTGATTTTGCCCGGATTGTTATACTTTGATACGGCTCGTATGTATTTGAATGGTGATGAAGATCCTTCTTACGCATGTGACGTTTCATAGAGACTTGTTTTATGTCTTTTAAGTTTCGATTCTGCAGTAATGATAGCAGTCCTCTTAATCTTTGTAATATATATATAGCTGTTTTATCGTTGTAAAAAAAGTAGAAAAAATATTGAAAAACCTATTAAGGCGGGATAAAACCTATGATGAAAGTGGAATGTATGGTATCTTGTTTTTTTTATCGAAGTTTTGCTATTTGTAAAGATTGAATATGCTATACTTCTACACATTAAAATTCTAAAGCCATGATGCCATGAAAACTTATTATAATATAATATAAAGATGGAATTTGCCCCTACAATTAGTAAATTCTTAACCCCCCCCCCCCCCCCCCATTTTTTTTGTAATAAGCCATTTGATTGGTCCATGGTGGGTTATTAAGGATTTTAACAAGCCAATTAGTTGATAGGCTAGAATGTTGGCAAACTACCATTGGCCAAAGGGAGGTGTCACATTTACTGTTCACCCTAATCTTCCCCTAATGATCATGTTGTACGCTTTCAAACTTAATTAGTGGCTCATTCAACACCTAATGGGTGTACTATGTAACTACAACCATACATGTGTACACCAAACATGTACTGAAATTAAGACTTTTATAGTTGTACATTAAGAAGCTTCTTGATCTACTTTACAAATACATTATACACTCTTTTTTTAACTAAAAAAATATGCAAACTATACTTTATAACATAACACAAAAACATATAAATATACGAACTCAAACGGAAGCAAATACTCAAACAATTACAAATAAACACCAAAAATTACACTTTTACATAAGCATACACCGAAAACGGCACTTTAACAAAGAATAAAATAAAACGTATAATACATAAGGCGATTTAACAAAAAAAACAGCACCGCAGCAACGCGCGGGCAATTTTGCTTGTTAATGATAAATGACAACTTATTAATTTTATCATGAGTCATGTCATATCAGCTTTAATAACCAATTAATAGTGATAAGTTTTTCTTAACCTTATTTTTAACTTGTGTCATGATGGCACAAGTTTAAACTATTAAACAAAGTGAAATTACCTTATTTAAATGTTAGTAGATATTAATAATTTTTTAAGGGTAGTGGCAACCGTTGCGGTATGCCTTCGGTTTGACTCCATACCGCACGGCAACACCGTTGCCACCCATGCGGTATGGAGGTAATCGGTATGGGTAGCGGGGAACTTTGCCGTTGCGGTTTGCGAAGGAATTGAAAGAGTAACGTTGGCCAACGGTAGAAAATATAGCCGTTGGGCTATTTTCAACGCATATAAAAAAAATAAAAAATGAGTGAGGTATGGAATGACCATTGCCACTAAAAAACTATGATGAGGTATGAGATTAGGTGAAATGATATTATTGGTGGGTAGTGAGGTATGGTGAGTCATGATTGCCACCCCCTAAATTGACAAGGTTTATCAAATTTATCATTGTTTATTATAGAAATAGTTTGAGAGAATAAACGTGTTTATTTAATGCTTTAAACTTGTGCCATCATGACACAAGTTAGAAAAAACCCTTCTTAATTAATCAAATTTATCGATCAATTAACTTTTGTTCAAGTAGTAGATTGTCACTCAGTCCAACGTGAATAATTTTGTAAACGGAATGACGATAATGGCAAATTATAATACGGGTGATCGAGGAAAGAATCATTGTCAATAAGAAACGAAGGAATTTTAATAAACTCTCACAAGGTGACTGAAGAAGGATTGTTTTCAGTATTGCAATTGCAATACTTAAAGGAGGTGATTCACGAGCGATTTTTTCATCCATGGACCATCAATGATACATACATCGACTCTTTTGCCTTTACCACAGTTAAAACGGTGCATATGCTTAGCTCTTATATGGTTATCGGAAAGATTGTAAGCTAAAACAAAAGAGTCGGAGATCAACCATGCATGCTTTGCGTGTTGATTGTTGTATATTTATATAAGGGTTAATTGCTCGAAAATATATCATAATTGTCACTTTTTGTTATTGTTTTTACTGAACTATTTTTTTTATTGTGTGTATTGAATTTTTAAATTTCGATTATTGTGTGTATTTTGTGACCATTTTATCCTTACTTTTTTAAAATTTTGAAGGGTAAAATAGTCATTTTACATGACAAAATAGTCACAAAATACACACAATAATAGAAATATGAAAATTCAGTACACACAATAAGAAAAAGAATAGTTCAGTACACACAATAACAAAAAGTGGTAAGTATAATGTATTCAAGTAATTAACCATTTATATAACAACCGATAAATAACTTTATAAAAATATTAGTCAATATACCAAAATAATTTCTTTCCTGTCTAAGGTTTTTTTTATGCGTTTTAAATCCTAGGTATATATATTTTTGGTGGGTTACAATTAAAGTAATAGTTACTAGAAATATGAAAGTTCCCTCTCATGTTCTTAAATGTTTAGAAAGTATTAGACGTAAGTTTTTTATTGGAGCTGATTTGATGGAGAATAAAATGTCGTGGTTTAAATGGGATAAAGTTTTGTCGGCCAAAGATAAAGGAGGACTTGGTGTTTCAAGTCTCTTTGCGTTAAATAGAGCATTGCTATTTAAATGGGTTTGGCGTTTTCATGATAACAGAAGTGCTCTTTGGTCTAGATTTATTCGTGCCTTTCATGGTAATTGTGGGGGTCTCGTTAAGAGATCCAAAGCTGTGCATACTTCTGTGTGGAGAAGTATAATTACTTTAAATCAGTAGCTTGCGGATCAAAGGGGTTGATTTAATGAACTTTATGAATAAGAAGGTTGGCAATGGGTTAGAAACAAGCTTCTGGGAGGAGATTTGGAGGGGTGACATGAGTCTCAAAGCTAAATTTCCTAGAGTCTTTGCCCTTGAATCTGACAAGAAGATTACTGTTGCGGCCAAAATGAATCATAATGACTTTGGGCTTTCTTTGCGGCGTGCTCCAAGGGATGGTGTAGAGATGGAGCAGTTTAAGTCTATAAATTTGTTCCTTGCAGGTACGACGCTATCCCTCTCGAATGATAGGTGGAGTTGGTCTCTTGTGGGTTCGGGGGAGTTTTCGGTGGCTTCGGTTTGAAAACTCATCGACGAACATCGGCTTGGAGGATCTTCCCACAAGACTCGTTGGATACATACGGTGCCAATTAAAATCAACATCTTGGCGTGGAAAGTTCCGTATGATTTTTTGCCCACTCGTTTGAATTTGTCTCGTAGAGGTATCGAGATTCAGTCTATCTCTTGTCCATGTTGTAATAAGGAGGTTGAATCCACGAATCATATTTTCTTTGCTTGTTCGTTGGTGAGTAATATCTATAGGAAGATTGTTTTGCGGTGGGAATTTCCTTATGAGGAGTTTGTTTCGTATGAAAGTTGGCTGGAGTGGTTTACATCGCTAAGATTGATCGAGACGTAAAACAATATTGGAAGGGATTTTCTATGTTACGTGGTGGCTAGTATGAAATCATCGGAACAAGTTTTTCGATGCTAAGTATTCTTCTACGGTGAATTTTTTTGATGTTCTTGTTTCTAAATCATTTTTTTGGAGTAGATATAGGAGTAATGTCAATTTTAGTAGGTTAGAGTGGATGAAAAACCCGAACCTTATTTCTATGTAGTTTTTTCTAGCTTCTTGCTAGTTCTAATATAATTACGCCGTTCAAAAAAAAATTTAATTACTAGCTTTGTCAATAACCTGTTTAAAAAATAAAATTTAATGTCTAACACATTAAATAAAAACTTGAGCGAACAGCTACTTATGCAATAAAAATAATTCAATATACTGATTATAATTTTTTTAATAGTTTACAAGCTTTTTATCTAGTACGCCTTTAATAAAAAATATATGTCTCCTGGAGTATATATATGATGTTTATTTTTAAAATCTTATATCCATTGACTAAACACTGGTGATACATGCACACACCAGATAATGTGATGGTTGATATAACAAATCCTATTTTTTCTTAAATAAGACATTTTCCAAGAAGCTACAATGGTTGACATATTTTTTGTTAGTTATATACAATGCTATCATATTATTTAGAGTAAATTACACCGTTCGTCCTTATGGTTTGCTCAAAATAACACTCAAAGTCCCTTTATTTTTATTTTTTTCATGATGAGTCCTTATTATCAAGTTTTGTTTCACTGTGAGTCACTATTGATAACTGCCGTTATCTTTTTGGTTAAGTCATCCCCACGTGGGGGTATATTTGTAATTTTGCTTTATGAGGTATTTGTACAAGTTATATACCTGCACTTGATCTTTTCCCATCACATCCCATTTATTTTTCAACTTTTCCCTCCCCATCCATCTACCACCAAACTTTGCATCTTCTAAATTCCAAAACCCTAAGATCAGACTAATGCAATGGTGATATCAGCTCCAAAGTGGAAGTTTCGCACTATAGAGGAGAATGTTGACCCTTGGGAACGTTACGGTATGTTGTATTTTGTGCCTTTCTATTTTATTTTTTTTTTGTATTTTTTTTTTCAAAGTATGAATGATATCTTAATGTGTTAACCTTTAATTAGAATTTTGGTAGTAAAGTACATGGTTTTGTGTTTTGATCAAAACCCTAATTTTGAATGCATTTTTTTAATCTCTTTTCAGGTGACAATGAGGCTCTGTTTTCCATCAAGTTTCATTAATGTTTACCTCTCAACCAGGTAGGAGATATGTAAATGGTGAATACAGTTTCTTCGATGATGTTGACATTGATGAGTTTTCTATGCTAGAGCTAATTGATATGGTAGCAATGGTAGACTATTTTGAGAATATGAAAATTATTACCATTTCAAAATTCCAGATGGTGATTTAGATACTGGGTTGCATGCTTTAGTAAATGACCATGATGTTATAAAAATATCTGAATATGTTAAGCTTGGCAATAAGGATTCC
The DNA here is from genome assembly GCA_019973895.1 of Chrysanthemum seticuspe. Taxonomy (NCBI): domain Eukaryota; kingdom Viridiplantae; phylum Streptophyta; class Magnoliopsida; order Asterales; family Asteraceae; genus Chrysanthemum; species Chrysanthemum seticuspe. The sequence continues at coordinate 9,409,818 of BPTQ01000005.1, forward strand.
CTTGGGGAATCCCTTCCACGACCGGCCAAGCCCAAGAGAAGGGTTCTAGAACATTCTCTTGGCTTATTTTCTTTCTAGTCCTTATATTTGTCATTTAACGTCTATTAGACTAACAACCGTTAGACGTTATTGTGAAATAACAATTAATTCATAACTATTATATATTAATTATTATTATTAATTGAATCTTATACGCAATGCGTGCAATCCCATAATCTCGAGTTCGAACCAGACATACGACTATTAAATATTGTCCATGAACTAGCACCTTAATTATTATTATTAATTGCAGCAGGCTCCTTTTGGCAAAGGTTTTTCATTGGAATGGACGGAATCCTACTGGTCCTGGAAACATTGTGACTACTGAATATGCTTAGATTTTTAAAGTTTGATACAACTCGTATAGTTGAATGGTGGTGATGAAGATCCTTCCTACGCATGTGTTTTTCGTTTCATATAGACTTGTTTTATGTCTTTTAAGTTTTGATTTCTCAGTAATTATAGTAGTCTCTCTTAATCTTTGTAACATAGCCTGGCCATGCATAGTTTCTTACTCCTGTTCCGTAATCGTTGTCAAAAAAGTAGAAAAAATACTGAAAAACCTATGAAGGCGGGATAAAACCTTATGGTGAAAGTTGAATGTAAAGTATCATGTTTTTTGTCGAAGTTTTGCTATTTGTAAGATTGAATATGCTAAATCCCTATCATCACCATGATATGTAATTGCAACATTATAACAACTCAATTTTCAATTGACTATGCACAGCCAATGTTTTAGAGCAAATCGATCATCACCAACACCAACAAGCCATATAATCATTAATGCTTATAATCATACAGCAAAGGGTATCGTGGCATCTCATAACACCCTGTTTGCTGTCACGGGTCATGTCAAAAATTGTGTAAATGGTAAGATGATACCGTAATATTATAGTACGGATGAGGCCATATATTGTCAATCACAGATGAAGAGACTTCGATAAACTCTCACGAGGTGACTGAAAAAGGATCGTTTTCGGTATTGCAATACTTAAAGGAGGTGTTTTAAGCGCGGTTTTTCATCCCATAGACCATCAAAAGTATACATATAGACTCTTTTGCCTTTACCCTAGTTAATACAGTGCATATGTTTAGCTTTTATATGGTAATCGAAGAGTTGTAGATCAAGCATGCTATGCGTGTTGATTGTTGTATATTTACATACCAACGCATCAAAACTAGCTAATCTTGCTTCCTATCTAAAATTTTATTTATGCGTTTTTTAAATCATACTATATATATCTTTGGCCCGTTACGAATATAGTACGAGTAATAGTTTTGTCAACCTGTTTAAAAATAAATTTTAAAAAATTAAATAAAAACATAAGCGAACGTCTACTTATGCAATAAAAATAAGTCAATATATTGATTATAATTTCTAATAGTTTACAATTTATTGATCTAGCTAGCTGGTACGCCTTTAATAAAAATGTTTCTTGGAGCATGATGGCTAGGTTTGTTTATTTTTTAAAATCTTATATAATTGAGATATTTTAGTTAAGTGTTTCGTTTAACGTTTATGCATATAACTTAAAACAATTAAAATGTAACTGAAAAAAGATTGTAACATATGGTAATTTAACTCAAAGAATGATTCTTAAAATGTATTAAAGAACAAATTAAAATTGTATCAAAGAATGTATAAATATTTAATGAAACTGAAAATGAAATATAACAATATTTAGTTAAAACATTTATTTTTTCCTACAATATTGTCTTTTCTAATGTGTTTCTACAAATGACGTGTCATATATATAGTTAAAATTATTAGTATAAATAATGTATATATTAAATGTGATCGGTTAAATTTTTAATGATAGTTAGAAGACAACTTTTATTAAAATCAAATCAAAAATATTTTTTTAGAAAAGTAGAAAAAATCAAAAATTAAAAGGATATTGTAAGTATAGTACATTACTTATTTTTTTATTTTTCAAGCTTTTATAAAAGAATTATTTTATTTTTATATGTAGTATAGATAAGAACATGTACACACAAGATGATGTGATGGTTGATATACCAAAATTTATAATTTTTTTTAAGTAAGACTTTTTCCAAGAATTAAAATAGTTAAGATATTTTTTTAGTTGTATTATATTGTCATAATTTTTTGGTCGTCTTCTGTAGTTCAGGTGTTTTTTTCCATGACAGTTCAAATGGCTGATAAAAAATTTATCATAAAGATATAGCAAATCTTTTTTAGACATTATTTGCTTAGAATTTATTATAGTTAACGTGAGTTGAGTTAGCTTGTTAGTTGTTATGGTTGTTACCCGAGTATACTATGTAGAAGACAATTTCTAAAAACTTATGTAACAACTTTTTAAAAGGTATTGAACAAAATTGAACAACATGAGCAAATTAGTCTTAATTTTCCCACTGGAACGAACCAAGCTACGTATACAAGCCTGAAAAATAAACCAAGATTTGAACTGCAATTCAATTTGGGTTTGCACCAAATAATTCCATATCCGCAACGACTAGACTCTCTCCTCGAAGTTTTCGGTTAAAAACCTTAAACAACTTTTAGTTGTTAAAAATACAGGTTTGCTACATATTTTTAGTGAAATCAGTAGCTTATATGTGTAGGACACCCTTTAAAAAAAGCTAAATTAACCCTTCAGATAAATAGAACTGATCACAAAATACATTTTCACAACTAAATGTAACCAAAGCTTAATCATAAGTCCTTAAGCCTCTCCACTTACCTGTCACTACTTAGTTTTCAATTTACTAATAATACATGTATATCACACAAAATAACATAAAAGGATTCTTTATAGGTATAAACTCAAAACTTGTACTGCTGGCAAACAACAGCAAACCACGAACTTAAGCCAACATTATTTATCTAATAATTTATTAGTAATAATTCACTGATGCTAATTTGTTATTACACTTGTAAGTTGTAGCTACTCCCGTTTGACAAAACACATGGAGTGGTCCTATCTGTAGTATAAAATTCCTCAAAGTAGCCACCTCATTTTTTGCATCAAGTACGTGGATCCTCGATCATGTTCATGTATGTGGTTTGGTTTAATTGCATGTACAATCTTCACAACTTCGTAAAAACTGCAGAAGCAGTAGTGTTAGTGAGTAATTTTGTTGTGCATGTATTAAGGCGTGACTACGAATGCACTTTCAAAGTTTCGTTTGTTTTCATATTAGGAACGATAATTGCATGGTAAAATTTCTTACTAAAACTACGCCAAGCACTTTCAATATTATACTCGACTACACCTGTAACTTTGTCAAACCACAAATACAAGTTTCTACAATTTCCTCCGAAAGATATATTTGTAAGGTTTTATGGATATTTTTAATACACGTATGACCGGATTCGAACTCGAGACTTCGGGATTGCACACATTACGTATGAAAGTTGATGTTTAAATAATTAATATATATAAACGTTATTATTATTAATTATTTGTCGCGAAATAAAACTTAACGATAGTTAATATTTAACGGGGTTTGACTACCGGTCGTTAAATGTAAACTAAAAGGACTAGAGATGCAATTAGTAGACAAGAAGGATCTAGAACCCCTTGGGTTTAGCCTTGGCCGGTCGTGGGTTCACAAAAGCCCAAGGGAGGTTTTTCTTGGTCACCAAGTTTTGAGAACCTATATATACAAACCCTTGTATTCATTATTCTCCTAACCTTGGATCACTAATAAACCTAATTGCTTTCTTCTCTCCCTCTCTCTTGTGTTGGCCGATCGTCCACCCTCCTTACCCAAGGGATTTGATTTTTCCAACTCTTTTTTTTGGGGTAAAGGGGAGTAATCCTGCACCCTGGTAAATATATTAACCAAATAAATGTTTAAGTACAATGTATATGAGTGAAATCCCATATATCAGCCCGTTACATAGGCATAGAGCTTACATAACAAGATACTTCCAATTATCTAAACAAGAAACAAACCACTACTCAAATGATAACATATGACACAGCGAAAAAGGTTATTTCCTAGGACCTTGAAACGTTGTGCCATACATGGCATTAAAGGCATCCAAGTTCCCAGGAAGATCACGAACCTGTTTCGCATAGTCATCAAAGTCATATTCATCATACTCATCTTCATACCCTTGGCCACCACCAAATAAATTAGCAGACTCATCAAATGGGTTAACAACAACCTCATCTTCAGAATCAGACACCTCAATCTCTCCCACTTTAGAAAAAGGGTTAGCTCTCTTAGTAGAAGAGGTAGACGGAATGGGTTGACCATCATCATCCACAAGAGTAGCTTTCCCAGCAATAAGTAGTTTTTCAAGCTTACCAATTTTCTCAACTATGGGAGTAGAACCAACATCCATTGTTCCCATTGAATCACTCACTAGCGGTACATGTGATCTAGAACCAATCTTATTCAACTCATCCTCATTAACCTCCATAGTACGACCAGTATCCACATCTGCTTCCTTAGAACAACCAGTAGAATCCCCAATATTCGCCTCCTCAGTAGTAGAATCAACCACAGGACTTAGAATGCCTGTGTCCTCATGCACCTCAAGTGTCCCAAAAGAGTTAGAAGTAGTAACAGGAGTACCTGTAGCATTAACACTAGCAACGTCCTGCGTCTTCTTCTTTCGGATATAAACCTGCTTCCTAGGAGCAAATTTAGGACCCTTACCCATATTAATACCGCTAGACACCTTCGGACCTTGGGGTTTGGCTTTCCGATTCTGCACCACCTTAAAACCATCATCATTCACATCCAATGTCGAGGTGTGAGCATCAGCATGATGCTCCTTAGTAGACTTAGGACAACAATCATTATCATGCCCAAACACTTTACATTCCATGCAATATGGAGGTTTCCATTCATATTCAACCTTGATACTAGCCGTCGTAAAACCACTATCATCCTTCTTAGGGATAGCCATAGTTACCACATGTTTAAGATCAGCTTCCGATGATAACTCAACAAGGGCACGAGAAAAACTAATACGACCCCATGAATCAACGCACATGGAGCTAGTGAATGCATCTAACATGATCGGCTTACCCACCTGAGTAGCAATAAGGCTCAACCCGTCTTCCGAATATGCAAGTAATGGCACATTATGCAATTTAATCCACACAGGCACTTTGGTAACCTCACTTTTGGACAATAGCACGTCAGGAGTCCATTTAGTGAGAATGATAGGAGAATTACGAATTATCCAAGGTCCTCGTTGAAGAACATTCTCAACACCCTCTTTAGAATCAAATTTAAAGAGAAATACACCATCATCATTCTTCATAAGTTTCTTTAAACCAAACTTACCCCATGTATTGGTGACATAATTCTTTACCAACTGAAATGCAATATTCTTGCCGACAAAGAAGCCAACAAGAGTATTATCATAGCGGTTAAACACACCCTCCATAGCAGCCTTAGGAAGAATTGTATCATGATTATCAATTCGATTCTCATTCACCAATGAACGGAAGTTAACTTTCCTAGATACACGTTCCGGGTTTAACACATTAGCAAACGACCTCACATCATTGTGTATACTATCACTCACATTAAGACCAGAAGTAGAAGCATTCTTACCATCCTTCGAAGCAACATCCGGACCACCAGCATTAGTTTCAAAATTAACGTTACCCGAATCAGAAGTCAAAGGACCATCACGAGTATAAAGGTGATTCGAAGTAGCAACATTCACCACCTTGGGAGGTGCATTAGTGTTCGACTCTAAACCCCCAACATTCATATCAATTCGACTTGTATTGTCCATATTTGCATCACCCCACACAGAGTTAAACGTACCATCATAATCACTAGGGCTGCGAACAACCTTAGCAGCATTGCGCAAGTCAGGACCAGCAGCCGAATCAATTCCATACTCTCCTCTAAGACTTTTAAGCCTAGCCTCCAGCGATTCATACGGATTAGGTTTGCCAGCAGTAGCCACGTTCCCATCAGAGTCAGTATTCGTACCAACTTGATCGGCCAAGTTAGTGGCTGTTTTTGCAGCTTTCAACGACGTATCCTTGTTAAAGAATCCTTTCTCCATCTCTCTAAACCCCCCAAAACAATCCAAGAACACGACACAAAACCAGCAGCAGCTAACTCAACTTCGTACAGAAACAACCCAAACCCTAACTCAATCGTTAGGGTTTAAACACAAACAAATAGCGTCTAACCTGCTCCCATGGTTTAATCGCATAAAAACAATGAAAACCAAGACCAATGAAGGAGTAATAAACAAATTCGATCCAAATCAGAGCACTCACACAATCCGAATTAGGTTAAAACCAAAAAACGATTTTGTAAACCCTAAATAAAACGAATCACCAAATCAGAACCAAAGCAAGAAGAAACGCAGCACTAGTCCAACCAAGAATCAATTAACAAAGATGTTAATTAATAACGAAATCAGGTAGATGTTAGGAATCCAAAGCTATGGTCGAATTGGATGAAAGTCGGTTAGGGATGTAAGGGTTACAAAATCGCCAGAGAGAATTGGCTAGTTGATTTTTCCAACTCAAGATACAAGTGTTTGGTTTTTATTGTGATTCAAGAACCTAGCTTTTCACATCAAATCGCTATTAGTACGTGTGTACAAGAACGAAGGACAAACGCACCTGTGTTTGTGAATTTCTTGGTGGTCGACTTTTGGTGGGTCGAATATTGTGAAACCCTAAGTAAGGGTTTGGGGTTTTGTTACTTGTTCACAACATCGTTTGGTTTTCTTGAATTGCTAAAAGGTATGCATATTCTTATTCGGTTAATTATTATTACATATATTATTCCTTATACTTCCGCTGCATGCTTTGATGATGTTTACTTGATTTTATAATTGTTATGATTAGTAAAACCCAACAGTGGCATCACGAGCCGTTAATATGATGTAATTAATTACCGAAACACATAAAAATTGAATCTTTATGATATTTGCATGCTTTTAATGGTTTCTAGGGTTTTGAAATTGGAAACCCTATTTTTTTTTTATATAGGGTCGATCCTTTTATTACATTATTAGGTTTAATTTTGTAAAACTTGTAGAAACCCTAGGATTGCATGCTAATTTTATGTGGTTTTAATGAATAATTGTTATGTGCCATGTATTATGCGTATCTTGGGATATAATTGTTATGATGAATCCATGGTGGAACATGCATGTTTTGCTATGGATTATTGTTGTTTATTAATTGTTAAGTGATATACACATGTTTTATTTATTTGATAATTATTGAATTGGAGAAGACCTCAATATATCTAAAAAAAATTCGTTATGTGTTATTTTGTATACTATTGACTTTGGCTTACGCAATCGACTTGTCGATGTATGTGGCTCATCTACTTGTAGGTGAAAGCCCTAGTTCATGTATGCATTATTTACGCCTAGAATTGTTTATTAGCGTTTATCGAAATAATTATGCATGTGGCTAATTGTTTTACATATATTAAAATTGTTTAGTTATATGTTTATATTATTTGTGTTTGTTTAATTTTTATTAAAGTGCTTTTTTGTTTATTTATTGTATGACATGTTAGTAAGCAAAAAGGGTTTTTGATGAATAGAAAATTAAATGGACTAAATAATGGCGAAATTGATTTTTTTTTTCTAAGAATTAAATCTTGAACTTTTAATCGACTGATGCGACTGTACTAAATGGCTGGAACGGCTCACCCACTAGAATAAATTATAAAGGGGTTAATAAAGAAGTGTGCACAGTCACACTGAAAGGATGTCTAAGGTTATGCTTTTGCGCTTACCTGGTCCTCTGCCCTCTGTGAGTTCGATTGGAGCTACCTAGTATAACCATTCTATGTACGAAGCATCTTAGTGCAAAGTTGTAAGTTTCTCAACGCATCGATTAAAACTTTGTAGCATTTAATCTTAGCAATTAAAATATTATGTAAGTTTTTTCCGAAAATTTTATGCTATAAAGTTGTGTGCATGCTTCTTTATACATAAGTTTTGGTTACACGTAAAAAAAAGTTGTACCCTTTAAAAATTTAAGTTTATGCCATCTAATGATATGAAACACTTGAAGTTGTAATTTAGTTATGTGAGACCTTGATCTAGATTACAATAACAAGGTGAATTTTTTTGTTGTGTGAGACCTCAGCTTAATTATTTGCAGTTTCTAAATTAGACAACTTAATTAAGTTAGTTATTGAGACCTATAACTTAAGACATAAGATGGGATAAAACATGCTTACGTTTTGCATAATTGTTTGGCAAAATTGTAAATCCCATATGTTTTAGGAATTGAAAATTGTTTGTCAATTATTGTTTTTCAACAATTACCTATTCTATACTTTCACCACTAGCAGATCAACTGATGTGGTGAAACTATGATAATGAGGGTCCTAAATTCAAGGAAAATTCTATGGTTAATATGAATATTGATCAAAGGGTATTTTATTTTCTTGAATGTTTATTTATCGAAAGTACTAACTTTTGAACTTTTATTTCTGTAGAAATGGCTCAAGCTGAATCTACTGCACTAGCCTCGTCGTTCAAATCTATGTTTGATCGAGAGAAATTGACTGGTAGCGCGAATTTCAATGATGGGTATCGGCAACTCCGAATTGTCTTGAGGGTTGCCAAGAGACTAGATTATTTGACTACGCCTTGTCCTCCTGAACCTGCAGCTGGTGCTACTGCTGAAGCACGAGCTGCATGGCAATCTGAGTATGACAAGTATAATGAGGTTGCCTGCATTATGCTTGGGAGTATGGCTCCAAACTTGCAAAAATAGTTTGAGAATTACTTCCCTCACCTCATGCCCGAAGAATTGCAAAGGTTGTTTGAAAAGCCTGTGACTGTAGAGCTGTATGATCTGATAGATGCTTTACACAGTTGCAAGCAAGGGGACGGGAAACCTGTGAGCGCCCACTGCCTGGAAATGATGAGTTACATGGACCAGCTCGGGAGACTCAATTATGTCTACCTCAATGACATAAAAATTAGCCTTATCAACAGATCCCTTAACAAGGAGTTTGATGGTTTCGTGCGCAATTACAATATGCGTTGCACGGGGAAGACAGTCAGTAAGGTACATGCCATGCTCATTGACTACGAGAAAGGTTTGCCCAAGAAGGCTCCTACACCTACGGTTCTTAACATCCATAAGGGTAGGATTTCTAAGCCTAATAAGCCGCTAGCGAACAAGAAAGGGAAAGGTAAGGGTAAAGTTGATAAGGGAAAACAAGTTATGGCTTATCAACAATAACCCAAGAAGAACCCTCCCAAAAAGCGTGAAAATCCTAAAAAGGATCAGGCTTGTCATCATTGCACGGAGGTAGGACACTGGAAGAGGAAATGTCCACTCTACCTTGACGAGTTGCGTACTAAGAGGTATAAGAATGCTGGCATTGTTGCTAGTACTTCAGGTACTCTTTTGATGATAGAATTATTTGATTTTCCTCATAAAATAAATTCCTGTGTATATGATACTGGATGTGGTATTCACATTTGTAATACACTGCAGCGACTTAGAGGTGCAAGGAAGCTCGCCTATGGACAACAATACCTGCACGTGGGTAATGGAGCACATTCAGTCGTTGAAGCTATAGGCACGTTTGATTTAGTTTTACCTTCGGGTTTAGTACTGTATTTGAACGATTGTCATTACGCGCCTTCTATTGTTAGGGGTGTCATTTCTGTTTCCTTGTTAAAAGATATTGGTTTTATTCATACATTTACTGATTATGGAATTTCGGTTTCTTTAAATGGTGTTTTTTTTACTTTAATGTTATTCCAGTAAATGGTGTGTTTGAAATTGATTTGCATGATAATGTGATTGATAAAAATAATTCTGTCTTTAGCATCAATAATAAAAGAATCAAAAGTGATTTGGATTCTTCATTTCTTTGGCATTGTAGACTTGCTCACATAGGCAAGAAACGCATGCAAAAGCTGCAACACGATGGGCTTTTGCAAGACATCAATGATGAATCATTTGATAAATACGAATCTTGCATATATGGGAAGATGACCAAGAAACCTTTTATAAATAGTTTAGAAAGGGCTTCTGATCTTCTTGGTGTAATACATACTGACGTATGTGGACCACTAAGACATGTGTCAAGGAAGGGTGCTAGCTACTTCTTAACCTTTACGGATGATTTCAGTCGTTATGGTTATGTTTATTTACTTAAACATAAACATGAAGTCTTTGAAACATTTAAGGTTTTCAAAAGTGAAGTAGAACTGCAACTAGGAAAGAAGATTAAAGCTCTTCGATCCGATAGAGGTGGTGAATATTTAAGCCAAGAGTTTAAAGATTATCTTGCTGAGTGTGGGATTGTCCAGCAACTCACATCTCCATATACTCCACAACAAAATGGTGTATCTGAGAGAAGAAATCGTACATTGTTAGACATGGTGCGATCAATGTTTAATCTTACTACTCTTCCCTTATCCTTTTGGGATTATACTTTAGAAACTGCTGTTCGCATATTGAATATGGTTCCAACCAATGTTGCAAAAATCGTGAATCGGTAGTCGGGCGGTCGACCACCCTGTAGCGAGTAATCAGTCAAGTCGGGATTAATCAGTGATTAATCGGATTGGTATTTCCTGCAATTTTTTGGTATTTCTGGAGACCAAACTAAAAATCTTAACCGATTCCAAGCCTGCTATGTTTCCAAACCTCAATAAAAGGCTCAAATTCTGATTATGATGCCCATTGTGCGTTATAAATGAAATATACGATCCTCAAATTAAGTTGAATGCCTAAATTATTATTATTTTTTTTGAAATGACCGATTTGACCGATTTTTGACCGATTCGGCCGATTTTTGACCGATTCGGCCGATTAATCGGCCGATTCAGCCAAATTTTTTACTGCTTAGGGTTTAATTTTTTTCCTAGGCCGATTTTTCGACCGATTTTCAAAAATCGACAAGGTACTCGGCCGATTAATAGGCCGAGTTGACCGATTTTTGCAACATTGGTTCCAACTAAGAAGGTTGATAAGACTCCTTATGAAGTGTGGTATGGGAAAGCTCCCAACTTATCTTACTTAAAGGTCTGGGGTTGTGAGGCGTTTGTTAAACGTGACTCTGCTGATAAGCTGCAATAAAGATCTGTTAAGTGTATCTTCGTAGGATACCCAAAGAAAACTATGGGTTACTACTTTTACTTTCCACCTGAAAATAAAGTAACTGTTGCTAGGTATGGAGACTTCCTTGAAAGAGATCTCATATCTCATGAATTCAGTGGGAGAGTTTATGATCTGGAATATGATCAAGAAGATACAACACCTTCTGAAAACACTAGCCAACCTCAAGTAGAACCTGAAAGTCTGAGTGTTCCACCTGAAGTTGAAGTGGTTCCCATTCGTAGATCTGCAAGGACTACGCTTGCACCTGAGCGTCTATGTCTTAACGTAGAAGCTGAGGAAAAATATGTTAGGGGATCTTGGTGAACCTGCTAACTTTAAGGCTGCTATGATGAGTCCTGAAAAGGATAAATGGCAAGTCGCAATGAATGGGGAAATACAATCCAGGAAAGATAACGAAGTCTGGATAGAGGTTGACTTACCTCCAAATGCCAAGATAGTTGGAAGTAAGTGGCTCTATAAGATAAAGACTGACATGGATGGCAATGTACACACCTATAAAACTCGTCTTATAGCTTAAGGGTTTACTCAAACTTTTGGGATAGACTACGAGGAGACATTTTCTCCTGTAGCAGACATTAGAGCTATTAGGATTCTTATAGCCATAGATGCGTACTATGACTATGAGATATGGCAAATGGATGTCAAAACAGCCTTCTTAAACGGTCGCCTAGATGAGGACATCTATATGGCGCAGCCTGAAGGGTTTGTGAATCCAAAATTTCCAAAGCGTGTATGCAAACTTCAAAGATCCATTTATGGGTTGAAGCAAGCATCAAGGCAATGGAACAAGAAATTTGGTTTCACTCAAAATCTTGATGAGCCATGTGTGTATATCACAAAACTAGTGGGAGTAATGTTATTTTTCTTATCTTATATGTTGATGACATATTGATCATGGGAAAAGACATTCCAAGTTTGCAAGATGTAAAGTCTTATCTTGGAAAGTTCTTTTCTATGAAGGATTTAGGGGAAGCAGCATTTATTCTGGGATCAAGATCTACCGAGATAGATCAAGGCGGTTGATTGGACTAAGTCAAAGTACTTACATTGATAAAATATTGAAGAGATTCAATATGCAAGATTCCAAGAAGGGATATTTGCCGATGCGAGTTGAACATGGCTTAAGTAGTGAACTATGCGCGTCAACACCTGAAGAGGTGGCACACATGAGAAAAGTTCCTTATGCTTCGGCTGTAGGATCTATCATGTATGCTGTGAGATGGACAAGGCCTGATGTGGCGTTTGCACAGAATATCACCAGTAGATATCAACAGAATCCAGGTGTGAAACACTGGCAAGCTGTTAAGAACATTCTTAAGTACCTAAGGGCTACTAAAGAAATGTTTCTAGTGTATGGTGGGAATCCAGATGCAGAACTTGATGTTACAGGTTTTTGCGATGCGTCTTTCCAAACTGATAAAGATGATAAGAAGTCTTAAACGGGATACGTCTTTGTCATTAATGGAGGAGCAGTTGACTGGAAGAGCAAGAAGCAGACAATGACTGCGATGTCTGTTACAGAAGCTGAGTACATAGCTGCTTCAGAAGCTGCGATGGAAGCTGTTTGGATTAGGAAATTCATTTCGGGACTCGGAGTAATGCCCTCAATCGAATTACCTTAGAATGTGTATTGTAAAATTCTGCTGCAATATCATTTGCCAATGAGCCTGGAGTCATGAAGGGCGCCAGACATTTTCCTCGTCGATATCACTATGTTCGAGAACAAGTCCAAATAGGTGAAATCAATCTACTCAAAGTTCATACAGATGATAATCTAGCTGATCCCTTTACGAAGCCTTTGCCAAAGAAAAAACTTACTGACCATGATGATGGGATAGGACTTCGTTTAGCTAGTAGTTTCATGCAGATCTGTGATTAGTATTTGGATAAAGGATGTTATGAACAAATATTATTTTAATGAAATAAAATAGTTGGTTTATGTTTATTTTTCATTTTCTTAATATTATATCCTATATTTGCATGTTTAATCCGTGAATAACTTATGTTATTCTAAATAGTCTGTTGTCAATCAATGATGTGGGAATGTCATTGAATTAAGACAAATCTGAGTTTTGGTAGAATATACTTTTAAAGTATATTGATGCGTGGGACATGCCATATTCACATGATATTCAATGAATTGAATATAAGACAGATCCCAACTTTACATGATTATACTTATGGATCTTTGTCATTAAGTAAATCATGAAATGTTTATCCTCAGACTTGAGATACCAGATAACTGTTATGAATATAGTACAATTTTGTAAGATAGTCTAACGCTATCCGTAACTGGTAGTTATAAGGGCTATTTTCAGAAGTGTTACAAAGTTCATGAGTTATGTTTGTAGTCAAGAGAATTTGTTCCTTTGAATTTGCTTCAAAGCATAATACTATATTTGGGCCCCTCGTAGGGTTGACGAGATTTTTGTATGGCCATATCCAAGATCAATCTGGAATACGTTCAGATTATTTGGTAATCTTATTCAATCAGATACAACGAGAAACAGAATATTAACTTATGAAATGACTTGATCCATATTCATAGTTAATGTAGTATTAGTAACAAAATGATGAATCATTAAATGGTTTTTCCAGGAAACCATACTCGATTCGATCTGGGGGCATTGGCGTGCTAGGCTAGACTAAACCAATGTCATTACTATATTAAGTAATATCCAAGTGGGAGCTGAAAGGTTTTATGGATATTTTTAATACACGTATGACCGGATTCGAACTCGAGACTTCGGGATTGCACACATTACGTATGAGAGTTGATGTTTAAATAATTAATATATATAAACGTTATTATTATTAATTATTTGTCGCGAAATAAAACTTAACGATAGTTAATATTTAACGGGGTTTGACTAACGGTCGTTAAATGTAAACTAAAGGAACTAGAGATGCAATTAGTAGACAAGAAGGATCTAGAACCCCTTGGGTTTAGCCTTGGCCGGTTGTGGGTTCACAAAAGCCCAAGGGAGGCTTTTCTTGGTCACCAAGTTTTGAGAACCTATATATACAAACCCTTGTATTCATTATTCTCCTAACCTTGGATCACTAATAAACCTAATTGCTTTCTTCTCTCCCTCTCTCTTGTGTTGGCCGATCGTCCACCCTCCCTACCCAAGGGATTTGATTTTTCCAACTCAAGATACAAGTGTTTGGTTTTTATTGTGATTCAAGAACCTAGCTTTTCACATCAAATCGCTATTAGTACGTGTGTACAAGAACGAAGGACAAACGCACTTGCGTTTGTGAATTTCTTGGTGGTCGACTTTTGGTGGGTCGAATATTGTGAAACCCTAAGTTAGGGTTTGGGGTTTTGTTACTTGTTCACAACATCGTTTGGTTTTCTAGAATTGCTAAAAGATATGCATATTCTTATTCGGTTAATTATTATTACATATATTATTCCTTATACTTCCGCTGCATGTTTTGATGATGTTTACTTGATTTTATAATTGTTATGATTAGTAAAACCCAACAATATTAGCCAAGGCTATTATCATGTAATGGGTTGCTTTTATGAAGCATTAACTATGACATATTGAACGTGACGTCAATAATTGTTGTCATAAGATGACCAATTAACGACAAACAATATTCTCAAAAACTTTTTGGTTTCACACTCAAGTTTGTCTTGGCTTATTATTATTATTTTTTTCTTTGTGGAAGTTTGACAAAAAGAAATGAAATTTTCCATATTTCATGTATAATATGTTAGAGGCACTTTATTTTACATACTCAAAAATCCTTGCATAATAAGGGATAAATCTCCACCTTCCATCTAGTTTGATCTAATGGTGATTATTAACCTAAGATATAATATGTCTAAACCTAAGTCCATGTTTTTTTCTTGTCTTTCTTTTCTTTTTATCTTTCTTATTTATTTTCTCATTATTTGTCTTTTTTTTAATAACTTTTTTTAATTTCACTGTTTTTTTTTTTTTTTTTTTTTTTTTTTTTTTTTTTTTTTTTTTTTTTTGTCAGTTTTCATATGTTTTCTTACGTTTTTGTCTGTTTTTTCCGCTTTTTATACGTTTTCATCTGTTTTCATACGTTTTCGTCTGTTTTCTTACGTTTCCGTCCGTTTTCATACGTTTTCATCCGTTTTCTTACGTTTTTGTCTGTTTTCTTACGTTTTCGTACGTTTTCATACGTTTTCGTCCGTTTTGTTACGTTTTCGTCAGTCTTGTTACGTTTTCGTCTGTTTTCTTACGTTTCTGTCAGTTTTCATACGTTTTCGTTCGTTTACATACTTTTTCGTATGTTTTCGTACGTTTTCATACGTTTTCGTCCGTTTTCTTACGTTTTCGCCTGTTTTCTAACATTTTTGTCCGTATTCATACGTTTTTGTCTGTTTTCTTACGCTTTCGTCTGTTTTCTTACGTTTTCTTCTGTTTTCTTACGTTTTTGTCCGTTTTCTTACGTTTTTGTCCGTTTTCTTACGTTTTCGTCCGTTTTCTTACGTTTCCGTCCGTTTTCATACGTTTTCGTCCGTTTTCATATGTTTGCGTCCGTTTTCTTACGTTTTTGTTCGTTTTCATACGTTTTCTTCCGTTTTCACCTGTTTTCTTACATTTTCGTCCGTTTTCCTATGTTTTCGTTCGTTTTCTTACGTTTTCATTCGTTTACTTACGCTTTTGTCTGTTTTCATACCTTTTCGTCTGTTTTCTTACGTTTTTGTCCGTTTTAATACGTTTTCGTCTGTTTTCTTAAGTTTTTGTCCGTTTTCTTACGTTTTCATCAGTTTTCATAGGTTTATATATGCTTTCGTCCATTTTTTTACGTTTTCGTCCATTTTTAGACGCTTTCGTCTGTTTTCAGACGTTTTCGTCCATTTTCATACGTTTTCGTCCAAATTCATCCGTTTTTATACGTTTTCGTCTGTTTTCAGACGCTTTTTTCCGTTTTCATACGTTTTATATGCTTTTCATTCGTTTTTATACGTTTTTGTCCGTTTTCATCCGTTTTTTGCAGTTTTAATACGTTTTCATCTATTTTCATACGTTTTAATGCTTATTATAAAACTTTATTATATTACATGTCTAATATCAATTGTGATATTTTATTAAAAAAAAATTAATGTCTAATATCACTTGTGATATTTCATAAACAAACAAGTATGTTTTTTTAACCTTTAATATCACATAAGATATTTCATTGCTATGTATATTTTTATATATTATCACCTATGTGTTTTCTAATATTTTTATAATTTTCAGTTACAAAATAGTTTTTGTGCCTTTCATCGCAATTGATAAGGGCATATTTTTTTTAATGCAACCAATATTATCTATCACTTGTGACATTATACTCTTAGTAGAAATAAAAGGGTTAAAGTCTCTTTAGGTAATTCTTATTTTGTTAAAAAAAATGTTAATTTAATGCAACACTTGTTTGATTTTGAGAATATGTCAAGTCTTTATTTTCATAATTTGCTTCATTTTTATTCATTTTGATATTTTTAAGTGACACTTATTTATCTCTTGTGATATAACACTATAAGAAAGATGAAAAGTATTACACTCTTCATCATGTATATGTTATCAGTTGTGATACTCAACTAAGAATGTGAAATATTAAATTCATACAAAATGTGATAAGAATTTAGTATTTTACCAAGTATATATGAAAGAAATGATAATAAACATCACTTATTATATTACTATGATGATTCTGTTCATTTTTCTTATTTGTGTTATTGAAAATATTTAGGAAGAATTTTGTGTTTTATGATAATAAAAAATATTAGAAAAGGTATTTAACTGAAAACAAGAGATCTTATGAAACTTTTGTTAGACTTATGGTGGATTTTTCTATTCAATGGACACAATATGCATATTTCGATAGGTTTTATAGTGGGATTTAAAAATATTTATGGTTGAATCAGCAAACTGAAAAAGCTATGATTGAAGAAAGCACACATCTTTATAAACAAATTGAGTAAGCTCAAACACCTGTGATGTCACACATGGTATCACAGGTGATATCACATCACTTGTGATATCACATGATATCACAGGTGATATCACAGATGATATCACAAGTGATATAAACTATGATATCACACATGCTATCACCGGTAACATCACACATGATATCACAGGTGATATCACCGGTGTTATCAAACATGATATCACGTGTGATATCACAAGTGAGGTGATATAACAGGTGTTTGAGCTTTCTCATTTTGTTTATAAAGATGTGTGCTATCTTCAACTATAGCTTATTTAGTTTACTGATTCAACCATAGATATTTTCAAATCCCGGTATAAAACTTATCGAAACATGCACAATGTATCCATTAAATAGAAAAATCCACCACAAGTCTAACAAAAGTATCATAACATCTCTTGTTTTCAGTTGAACAACTGTTCTAATATTTCATAATATCATAAAACACAAAAATATTCCTAAATATTTTCAAAAACACAACCATCACATTCTTAGTTGAGTATAAAAACTAATAACACAAACATGAAGAATAATGTAATACTTTTCATCTTCCTTACAGTGTTATATCACAAGAGATAAATAAATGTCACTTACAAATATCAAAATGAAAACGTCTTAAAACAGACAAAAACGTATAAAATCGAATGAAGAACGTATAAAAACGTATGAAAAAGGACAAAAACGTCTGAAACGAACAAAACAGTATAATAACGGATGAAAACATATGAAAACGGACGAAAACGTATAAAAACGTATGAAAACGTCTGAAAACAGACCAAAACGTCTTAAAATTGACGAAAACGTAATAAACAGATGACAACGTTTGAAAACGTCTGAAAATGGACAAAAACGTATAAAAACGGACAAAAATACATGAAAACATAAAAATACATACGAAAACGTCTAGAAACGGATGAAAATACATGAAAACCTAAAAAATAGACAAAAACGTATGAAAACGTAAGAAAACAGACGAAAACGTCTGAAAGCGTAAAAACACGTCGGAAAACGTATGAAAAATGGACAAAACGAAAGAAAACAGATGAAAACGGACGAAAACGTATGAAAACGAACGAAAACAGAAGAAAATGGACAAAAACGTATGAAAACAAACGAAAACGTAAGAAAACAGACGAAAACGTATGAAAACGGACGTAAACGGGCGAAAACGTAAGAAAACAGACGAAAACGTATGAAAACGGACGAAAACGTATAAAAACTGACGAAAACGTGCAAAAACGGACGAAAATGTCAAAAAATGGACGAAAACGTAAAAACAGACGAAAACGGACAAAAAGGTCTGAAAACAGAAGAAAACGTATGAAAACGTCAGAAAACGGATGTAAACGTACGAAAACGGATGAAAACATACGAAAACATCTGAAATCAGACGAAAACGTAAAAAATTGACGAAAACGTATGAACACGAACGAAAACATATGAAAACGTATGGATACAGATGAAAACGTATGAAAACGAAAAAAAAGTTGAAGAAAAAAAACGTGAATTTAAAATTAAAAAAATATTTATTTAAAAAAACGTTTAAAAAAAAAAAAAAAAAAAAAAAAAACATGTATTTAAAATAAAAACGTGATTTCCAAAAAAAAAGAAAAAAAAAAAAGGAAAAAAAAAGAAATGTTAATAAATAAGAAAGACAAAAAGACAAAGAAAAAGGAGAAAAAAACATGGACTTAGGTTTCCATATTAAATCTTAGGTTTATCTCCACCATTAGATCAAACTAGATGAATGGTAGAGATTTGTCCCTTGGTAAGCACAAAAATAAGAGTAAGCATTTGAAAATTACTCTAATATGTTATGTGTACACGGACATCCACTATGAATTGGAAATTACATAAATAGGTTTGCGAGACTAAAAATTGATTTACTACCTCTGTCCCAATATTCAAGTTCATTTGGATTTTTAAAATCTAACTTTGACTTTAAATGATTTTTTTTATTATATAATATTTGATGCAAAATATATAAATGGATTATGTTTTAAATATATTTTTCATTTGTATAATATATATTATCAACTATTATATAATATAAATAAAAATATTTAAAGTGAAAGTTTCATTCAAAAAATCAAAATAACTTGAATTTTGAGACTGCGGGAGTATAATATATGTGACGTGAAATTATTCTAATTCTTGAACATCTTCATAAAGTTGCAACATATTTTACCATAGTGAAAAAAAGTTTCAAAGAATTAGAAGGTTAATAATTTATACTTTTAAATATTAGACAAGAATTCGTGCAAAGCACCGAGATTTTATAGCGGCAGATAGCGATAACAATTTCTGACGCAACATGAAACCCGATCGAAAATCGACACGCAAAATTGACATGTTCTAGTTGACTCTATAATAGATTTCGGGTCGGGTATGAGTCGACCCAACTAACCTGTTTATTAAACAGGCCAGGTTCAGGTTGGAACTAATTAACCGGGTCGACCAGCCCAACCCAATAAAGATTTTTTACTTTAACTAGAAACTAACTATATTTTATTATATGAATTAAATGTGCTCGACGGATCGACCCGCAAACCGTTTAACCTTTTTAACTCATGTAATATGCCTACTTTTATGTATAAAACAAGTGAAATGGGTCACCCGAAACCTGTTTACCCTATTCAACATGTGTAACCTATTTAACCCGCTAACCGAAGTATATATACGGGTTAAATTGGCCAAGTTCGTGTTATGTGTAAACAAGTTAGGGTTAACATAGCTGACTCGATAATTTAAATGGGTCAGGTGGGGGGTGGCGTTTTCTAACCTGCCAACCTGTTAACCCGAACCCGACCCGAATTGCTACCCCTAACAGCAGATAGTTCTGGTGATATTTTGGTTACAGAAAATAACTTAAGTAAAAATAATAATTTAACAGGAGCTAGAAAAAATAAACAAAACGCTATAAAAATTTGAGAGTTTTAACATTTCCTTTATTATAGAAATGATACATGGACCTAAACTTTGGCAAAAATTTTGACCTAAAACCACTTAGCATCATTCTGATGGGTTGTAAAATAAGTGGGTCCTTGTCTGCAGCCATCAAGACGATGACACTTGATTTTAGATCTAAATTTAGGCCTAAGTTTAGCCATGTATCATTTCTCTTTTATAAATAGTTTAAGTTTTCAATTTCAAGATATATTGTTTTTCCTCTATAATATGAGTCACTTTATTTTGCTTACCTATAAATCCATGCTTACTAAGGGACAAATCCTTACCATCCATCTAGTTTAATCTAATGGTGGAGATTAACCTAAGATCTAGTAAATAAACCTAAGTCCATGTTTTTTTTCTTGTCCTTTTTGTCTTTCTTTTTTATTCACATTTTTTTTGTTTTTTTTTTCTTATTCACGTTTTTTATTTTATTACTTAAATTAACGTCTTTTTTTTTTTTTTTTTTTTTTTTTTTTTTTTTTTTTTTTTTTTTTTTAATCCGGGTTTTTTTTCTTCGATTTCATACGTTTTCATCTGTTTTGATACGTTCTTATACGTTTTCACTCGTTTTCATACGTTTTCGCCCATTTTCATCATTTTTCTTTCATTTTCGTCCGTTTTCAGACGTGTTTTTTACTCTTTCATACGTTTTCGCCCATTTCCATACGAATTCGTCCGTTTTCTTACGTTTTCGTCCATTTTCTTAAGTTTTCGTTCGTTTTCATACGTTTCTGACTATCACAAGTGATTTCTGTGATATTCAGAATATCACTTGTGATTATCTGAATATCACTTTGTGATATTATGAATATCACCTGTGATTATTTATTTTCTGAATATCACTTGTGATTTTCTGAATATCAGTTTGTGATATTATGAATATCACTTGTGATTTTCTGGATATCATTGTGTGATATTATTAATATCACATGTGATTTCAATGTTACAAAACATTAGTTGAAAATCACTTATGATATTCAAAAAATCACTTGTGGTATTCAGAATATCACAAGTGATATTCTGAATATCACAGAATATCACATAATATCATTTGCGATATTCACAGTATCATTTGTGCTATTCAGAATATCACAAAATACCATTTGTGCTATTCAGAATATCACTTGTGATATTCAGAAACGTATGAAAACGTTTAAAACGGCCGAAAACATTTAATAACGGACTAAAATGTATGAAAACGGACGAAAACGTAAGAAAACGGACGAATATGTATGAAAACGTAAAAACACGTATGAAAACGGACGAAAACGAAAGAAAGCGGGCGAAAACGTATGAAAACAGACAAAAATTTATGAAAACTGACAAAAACGTATGAAAACGGGCGAAAACGTATGAAAACGGACAAAAAATAGATGGAAACGTATGGAAACGGACGAAAACGTATGAAAGGGAAGGAAAAAAAACGCGAATTAAAAAAACGTAAATAACGTGATTTAAAAAAAACAAACAAATAAAAGAAAACGTGAATATAAAAAAATGTGAATTTAAAAAAAAAAACGTAAATATTACCAAAAAAACGTTTAAAAAAAAAAAAAAAAAAAAAAAAAAAAAAAAAAAAAAAAAAAAAAAAACGTGATTATAACTAAAAACCCGAATAATTAAAAAAAACATAAAAAAACAAAAAAAAAGAAAGAAAGAAAGACAAAAAAAATGTTTATAAAAAAAATAAAAAGACAAACAAAAAACATGGACTTAGGTTTAGACATATTAAATCTTAGGTTAATCACCACCATTAGATCAAACTAGATGGATGGTGAGAATTTGTCCCTTGGTAAGCATCAAAATAAGAGTAAGCATTTGAAAATTCCTCTTATAATATAGAAGAAGAAGAAAATGTAATGACATGAAGCACATTATAAAAATTTAACAATAGTGGAGGTCTTAACTAAGGTTAAGTGTGCATTCTGCTAGATAACTCTGTCCTCGGTCTTTTAGCATTTTTACACAGACAAAAGTATATTATATGTAAAATAACTGAGTGCCGGGAATCCATCTACAAATTTTTGGGTGTGCATAAATTTTAATTTTAGATGATACTATTTAATTATTTATGCATTATTATGCAAAGAAGATATATATAAATGTGCACAAAATTTTCTCTTGGTTGTTATAATGTTTCCCATTTGTTTCTATTAGCAAATGATATAATATGTTTGGTGGAAAAGCTTTTATGTTTGTCTTAGGTTGTGTGAATGCATGGATCTTAGCCTTTGTGAAACACGTTGTAAAGTATTATCGTGATCGTTAATGGGATGACACAACATTGTTTATGTATTTATTGTTTTTTCCCCACGTCATAGCGTTCATAATATTACTCTTTGTATATTTTATAGTTAATGTATTGCTGTCATGAGGGTCTTGAGGGTGATTGTAGTAATAATCTATTTAATTTTTCATTAATCAGCATGCATCTGCCAGCTAATGGATGACATAAATTATAATAATAAAGTCCTTCAACAGGCATGTGGCCTAGTGGTCAAAGCATAGGTTGTTAAGCGAGCAACAAGTGAGAATAGTACCGGGTGGGTGACCTATCGGGAAGTCCTCACTTGTGGTCCACATGCTCTGTTGATATTTGCAATGAGGATTTGAGCCCCTTAGACTAAGCCGCTGGGGGTTCGAATCTGAGCAAGGTCGGGGTTTTCATCCGGACGTTACTCCAGCAAGGAAACTTGTGTGGAGGCGGTACGGTTTCCTCGCGACACCGAGAGCCATACATTGTGCCAGCGTGGACCCGGTTAAGACAACATAGTCTGGTCGATGTGGTGGTTAGGGCCCCTTGATTTGAGGGGTGGTAAAACCTAAGTTGGAAAGTTACCTGTCAAAAAAAAGAAAAAGGAGAACCGAAAAATAAATCTTTCCCGATGACACAGTCATCAGCAAAAGTCGTTAAACGATAAAAAATTCATTAACCAAGACTTGATTGGGTTGAAAATTTTACCATAAGCTTTCCCGATGATATGGTCATCTTTGACTTTGTTCCCGACTCTCCATTTCATTGAATATTTTGGCGGTGAGTTTTTCCGCCAAAGTTTTCCTGAGGACATATCGGAAAAAAGTTTGGCCAAAAGTTTGACCCTGCTTAGTGATTGATTAGCCGTAATTATACCGGGTGGGTGACGTGTCCGTTATCTTCCCCGAGTACATTTCCTCGGGGTAAATGCTGGCCAAAATGTTGACTTTGTTTTATCGTTTGATTATCCATAATTACCCGTGACTATATCCCGGTGGTGTTAAACCATATAGCCGTGCCAAGATAAAATAACCAAAATAACTTCTTTTTTTAGTATTTAAGATTAATATAATTATGCTATTAAGTTTTGTTACGCAGTCAAAATTGAGCTAAATTCGTCTAACGTTGTTGCACTACGTTGCGCGGTGTTAAACAAACAAAGAAGTAAAACACGCAAATTACAAATCGATAAGCGGTGAAACATTAAAACATACGAATTACGATACAAATCGATAGAAGTTTAAACATTAAAACATGCAAATTACATTCCAAATGCTAAATTGCTTTGGCTAAATGAAAAACTCCTCCAAACCAGATTTTCTCATGCCATTATAAAGCTCGTGAAGTAGTGCAGTTGAATCAAGTGTGTGTTTCTTGAAATGCATTTCCATTGGGGGTTGCCTTGAGTACCTTTATTTTTCCAACCAAGAACTTGCAGTTTGAGCACTCTATATTTTCAAGACTCGGTGCATATCTAGAAGGCCTAGGAGAATAACCTGGATGTGTTGAAGGTCTTGAAGAATAACTTGGAGGCGTTGAAGCTCCAAGAGAATAACTTCGAGGCGTTAAAGCTCCAAGAGAACTAGCAAGTAGACGGAGTCGTTCCTCCCACATTTAATTAATTAGTTAATTAATTAATTAATCAATTAGCTGGTAAATGAATTTGAATTTTGTTGACCTGACAAAAGATAACTCGAGGACATGTCCTCGAGAAAAATATGGTCAAAAAATTAAGGACGTTTGACTGGAAAGTGTGTGGGTCCCACTTGGTCGTTGGGGAAACTTGTCGTTATTGTGACTACTAACTAGGCATTGTAGATGACTGTAGCCCAATGACATGCCCTCGGCAATAAATTTTCTCGAAGACAAGTCCACGTCAAAAGCCTCAAAAAGTCGTCTGGAAAAGCGTTGTGGTGCAACTACTTTTCTAGATCAATTTAACAGACTACTAGCAAAGTACCTATACGTTGCGACAGCGGGCACTGTATAATTAAATGTTTCAGCAAACTAAATCTTTATATTATATATTTTCCGTTAAATTTACATTTGGCGTTCCTTTTAGCTATAAAACAATAGCAAACTATTTTATATGAAAATAGTCATAAAAAAGTGTAACTACTCATAAACTTTAAACACAAGGGGGACCTTCGGCGGGATAAAAGAGAGTGCGGGAAAAGCAGCTACAAATACAGGTCATCAGATCAACCGGTTTACGGAACAGGGATTGAAGCAAGGCCTAGGAGATTGATGAAAGAAAGAGGCTGAAGTCATGTGTATCAATGAAAATTAATATAAAATATTTTACAAATGTTTAATATTACTTTTTTACACTAGTAATTATTTATAGAATTCATATAAACTTATACCATTTAATTTTAATTATTTTATTCCACATGTAACCCAATGATTGAAAAACAAAATCATTAACGTTTGAATTTCATTAGGTTGGTAGTCTGAATTCTGCTAAACTGAAGGTTGTCCAAAAAATTTTAGTTACGATATAATTCTTTTTATCTTCACAATTTTCTTGTCTTAACCATGTTAAAATTTTAGCTTGTCCCTTTACAAAATGTAAATCCAACCAAAAGAAACCAATTCTTATGTGCATATGTGTGTATACTTGAAAATCGAAAATATAAATTTTTACTTTAATAAAATGGCTAATATGTAAGAATTGTACCATATAAGCATTACGTCATTTCATATAAAGTATACTCTATCTTATTCATGTGATATTTTGTGACATAAATAAGGACAATAAAAAAGTTAAATCGAAGGTTGGTCGATTACATAGAACGCAATTATTATTTTGTTCCTTTTTCACTGCTCTAATTTGTAAATTCTAAAAATGATCTTTTAACTGGTATCAATGGCCATTTTGGCGTCTAAGGCTCCAAGCATGGTATCCACTGTTTTCCTGTTTTATATATACGATGGATTAAAAAAGAAAGCAAGACTAAAATGAAAAAGGTCATACTTTCACTTTTCATATTATTATGGGCCTCTAATTTTACCCTCTCTTAACCCATCCAAACATTTTTTTGCCCTAAATTCTTATCAAACAAACGCTGCTTATTTACACTATTATTTCTAACACAAGATGGACCCGAACCCACTACCCGTTCATGACCATCATTCGTGTCCCATCACCATCGACCATTAAAGATTTGTCATGTGCATTCCTTCACCGTTGCCACATATGTCAAGCTAAAGAACGATTTGAAGGCAACCATTACATGCACGTGTCACAAGCCTTATTAACAAAGACTCTCTCGCAAGTACCACATATAAGACCATAATAATAATCCACATCAAAACATCTTCTTCACTTCCATCGTCGTTAAAGATTTTGACGCATCTCTTTTAGATAAAACAGATTCCGATCATATCTCTTTTTAGGATTGGGTTGTATTGTTTTTGTGTTAAAAGAGCCTTTACCAAGAGTTTCTTATATCTTTTATGGGTGCTTGGTAAATACCAATGTTTTGAAACCCGGGTTTGTGATCGACCCGGCCAAGACACCGGGTCACCGGGTCACCGGGTCAACCGGTTCAACCGCCGGGTCAACCCGGTTAGACCCGGTTTTATGCATATGTCCAAACATCTATTTCTAATTGTCCAAACACTAGTTTTGCAGTGAAAAAAAAAAAGCAAAGAACCATTTTTCATGCTCTAAACAACAAATCAAAGGTGGACAAGGATATAAACCTGCATAATTTTCTAAACAACCATAAATGCTACGGGATTACATGTTTCATACTTCAAAAGGCATAAATCCTAAGAGATTACAAGTTTCATACTTCTAAAGACATGCATCCTACGAGATTTACAAGTTTATTTTTTGAGGTTTAATATATTGTTGCCTTTCAAAAAAAAAAAAAAAAAAAAAAAATTAAAAAAACTGATAAAAACCAAACCCGGCCGGGTTTCAAAACCCGGGTTGACCCGGGTCACTTAAAACCCGCCGGGTCTAAACGGTTGACCCGTTTTTTAAAACCCGGGTTTTTTTGACCCGTTTTTTTGTCCGGAACCGGTCCAACCGGTTAACCCGGCCGGGTCGACCCGGGTTTCAAAACATTGGTAAATACTGTAACTGTAAAAGATTTGTGATTTGAGTTATAAAAGTTTGTGCAACTCATACCGAGAATATAATTGTATGGGGGTGGCAGTCATGCCTAACAAAATTTCTCATACCTAATCACCCACCAATAATATTCTTTCATCTCATCTCATAACTAACCATAGATTTTTAGTGGCAACCATGCCTAACCCATACCTCATCTATTTTTATTTATTTATTTTTTATTTTTAATTATATTAAACAATTTAATAAAAACATAATATTTTATTAATATTTAAAAGAAAATTACATCCTAAAAATCGCATTAACAAAAAAAACGAACTAAAACACATATCTAAAAATCGCAAGTCCATCCATATTTCGCCGCGAGCTCACGTTTTTTGTCAAGAGTGAACGCTAGTATATTTGGATCGGTAATGTTATCGTGCGGTTTCCTATAGAATTTCATCGCCCTAAACATATGCTTTTCTTCAAGGATATGGATTTTTGTCGCCAAGAACTTTTCGGCCATTGCATCCTTTGCAACTTTTTTCTCCACCGCCGTCAGCAATAGTTGTGTTTTCTTTGATGTGTAGGTGTCGAAGCTCGCAGCTACACTATGCATTGTCGACGACTCGCTTTCGGCCTTTTTGCCTTTTCTTTTCCGCATAGGAGTTGTGTCGTCATTCAGATCCGGAATCACAGTGTTGTCATTACTTGCGCACTCGTAGTGGGCGAATTCCGACGACTTTCTTCGTTTGTCGGAATGAGACGAAGATCCTTGCGCTACATCTGGTTGTTCCAACCATTTGTCTTCTTGCTTAACAATGTCCCAGGCATCAATATGAGTAAACGACTTTCCAGTTTTCTTCTTGTAATCGGCCAAGGCATTTGTTATCACGTTAACATCGCTACACCCACTCTCACGAAGACGTTTCTACAATTATAAAAGTAAAAAGTATAAATTAATAAAAGTATACAATTATAAAGTGTAAAAAGTATAGACTTTAAAAATTACTTGTTGGATGTATAGCCCATTAAAGACACCCATTTCGCCGTGGATAGTTTTCCACTTTGTGTTCAAGCCATGAAAAGTTCGAGTTGTGTCTTTCACGTTTTGCTTGAAATGCTCAAGAATTCTTTTCCAAAAACTATCTCTACTTTGTTCATTCCCGACAACTCTACATGTCGAGATATGAACCCAAGCTTTAGCCAAAGCCGCCTCTTCGACCGGCGTCCAAGATTTTTTTTCCGCTTTATTCGGGTGTCTTCTTCTTTGCACTTCTTGGACTTCTTGAACTTCTTCATCATTTTCTAACAAACAAAATTTTAACAAATAAAAATTCTAACAAACAAAATTTTAACAAATAAAAGTGTAACAAATAAAAGTGTAACAAATAAAGTTATAACAAATAAAAGTGTAACAAATAAAATTATAACAAATAAAAGTGTAACAAATAAAATTATAACAAATTAAAATTAAAATTGAGGGGGTTTCATTTGAGGAATGTAGAGAGGGGGTTGTGATTGAATTAGTGGACGAATGGAACGAGAACCTCGTCCACGGCCTTTGGATGACGACGAACCACCTTTTGATTTTCTTTGATCCATGAGACTTTCTTTTAAAAGTGTAAAGAATTGTAAAGAGTTGTGATTGAATTTGTGGTAAAAAAATAGAATTGGATTTGTTTATTTATAGAGGAGGAGTAAATTTTTTTTAAATGCAACGGTATTATAGCCGTTGAACGGCTCTTTTTTTCCCGCCGATCAATTTGGTCCAAACCGAATGCATACCGACCTTCATTGCCACCCCCCCCCCCCCCTAATTTTTCCGGTGAATATGCTACAATAAAGCTTTTAATTTTGTTGGAAACATTGAATGATAATTAAATATATGTTGGAAACATTAAAGGATAATTAAATATAGGACAAATGGCAAGAAAATTAACTAACTTGTCATTTTTTGCTTTGTGGTCTAGTCATCTTCATATTCCCTTATTTTATTTTTTTAAAACAATTTTGCCCCTACTCATTAGTAAGAGTGTTAATAAATAAGAATGGTAAACTTGTAACAAAATGCATATAATAGACGAAATTCGAAAGTATGATATATATAGCTTTTACATAAATTATATACATTTTTTTACAATGACAATCTAATTATCTCATAATATTTACACCACATAATTATTATATGATTATACAAAACATATTTACATAATATATATTTTAATTTTTATTTTATAATTATAAATACATGCATTTATTGCAAAAAAACTCATATATATTCAAATTATTATTTAATATACATGCATTTATTTCAAAAAAATCATATCTATTATAGTAATTACTTTATAATTAAAAAACATGCATTTATTGCAAAAAAAACTCATAATTAATAATTTGTAATTATAAATATATGCATTTATTGTAAAGAAAATAAATAAAAAGTTAAAACAAAATGCATTTATTGCAAAAAATAATAAAAAAAATCTTTTTATTGAAAAAACTTATAAATATTATTTGAGTTTTGGTAAACAATGTCCATTGGATAATGAATAAGCCACATTAAATAGTATGTTTCTTTCATATTTAAATTAGTTATATATTTAATGAGTAATAAATAAACATAAAAATTAACTTAAATATATGTCATTTCTAATTTAACAAAGCCAAGTTTCTTTTATATTTATATTGATGTTGGTTTAAGTATTGCCCAGTGGGCATTATTATTTTATAATTATAGATGAATATGAATCTGTCTAACATGTAAGCTTACATGTGAAACTACTCAAAATCACCAATAGTTAGGCCACTTTCATTAATTTTTTTTAAAATTTGAGTAGTGAAACTAATGTATAAGCAGTGGTAGTACTTTTTAATTGTAAATTAGATCAAATCATAGTTCAATCCGCAACTACTTTGCTCAATAATATAAAACACTCAACAATGTGATGTAGAAAAGACGTATATTAGAGTGAACACCCTTTAAAATGTATGTTCAATTAAGAGAAAACACTAATATTATGATAGAACATAATTAAACTGATGTTATTTGACGTATTTTTGTGGATATGACGTAGTTTTAGTGAGTTTCACATATAAGCTTGTATGTGAGACAATCTCATATTCACATTTCTCATTATAAATACATGCATTTATTGCAAAATAACTCAACTTATACATGAATTTATTAAAAAAAAAAAAAAAAAAAAAAAAAAAAAAAAAAAAAAAAAAAACTCAATCTTTATGTAGAAGAGGTTTTACTAATCTCTACCCACCGGTCATTTGTTTAACTAATATATAAGGATGTTATAATTAATTAATAATAAAATGATTATCAGTTACGTTAATTTCAGAGATCAATAAATATCTATTAAATGCAATTTTTGATTTAAAGGAAATTTTGTAATCATAAATTGCTCTCAATCGTTTGCCTCATTGTTAAAGATTAGCAAAACCCATATAGAAGTAGCAATTATATCTACTGACATCTAAACTACAAATTACTTTTTATGTTTATCAAATTTATTGGTTTAACCATCGCCCGGTGAGTAATGTTTAACAAAACCCTTTCACTTTTATCGATTGTCAAAACACTCTTAGTCTTATATTTTCAAGCTTTCACCTTTAACTCTTTATATGTTTTCCTTCTGCGTTTAAATTTGCATAATCTTTTTATTTGCGTCTAAACTTATACAAGTTAAAATTTACACACACATTGATCTAATCGTGTTGCAACTCGCGGGCAACATAACCTTGTTTTACGCTATTATCGATCACTTAATCATTAAAATTATGAGTATAGTTTTTTGACCAGGTTATAATCAAATGGGAAAAAAAATTAAATGAGGAGAGTGAGAAAAACTACAACTACAAATTTTATATGCATCTACAAAAATAAATGCATTTCTCCTAAAAAAAATTAGATATCATTCTTATTCTTCTTATTTTAGTTTTCATAGAAAACATATTTAATTTATATGGCTATGTTATATTAAAATTCACACGTTTGTTTTTATTTAGTATATCAAAAAATAAGATATATATATATCACTTATAATGCATGAAGGCACCTCACTCTTAATTTTAAGACGTACAAGAAATTAAGCATGGTTTGCAACACTTTAATGCACCCAATTTTCAGAATTACAACAAAGTAAGCATATTGTACAACAAAATAAAGCGTGGTGTCATTTTAATACCAAAATCCTATCAAACAACATTAATGCTATTAAAAACACCCATTCACAAAAAATTACAACCATTTAAGCACAATGTACAATAGCTGCAAACATTTTTTAGATTTACAACAAAATAAGCATAGTGTACAACAAAATAAGCATGATGTAATTTTCAGACTTACAACATTAATGCTATTAAAGTGGTCAATGTTATTAATGACTATAATGACTACTACTTACAAGAAAAGAAACATAGCGTACAACACTTTAATTCACATAATTTTCAGACGTACAAGACAAGAAGGATAATGTACAACAAAACACCACATTAATGCTATTTAATATAGTAAATTATTTAACTGGTCAATAAATACAATTAATACAGTTATTAAAACACTCTTTACATAAGAAATACAAATTATCAAACATATTGTACAAGAACATAAAACACAATTTCTGCATTAAATTTCACTACTACAAATAATAAAGCACATTATACAAATATTCAAGCCCGAACGTGCAACGGGCCAAATGGGCTTGAGCCCGAACGGGCGCGGACCAAACGGGCTCGAGCCCGAGCAGACACGGGCCAACGGGTTCGAGCCCGAACAGGCACGGGCTATACGAAATTCTTGATATCCGTAAATTTATTGTTAAAAAGAGCATAATAAACTAAAATACATTATTTATCGAAAATTTTATTTCAGGGTACCCGCCACTGCAACGCGCGGGTACCCTGCTAGTATGAGGAAGCATATATATATGAAGAGACTATAAACAAAACTAAAATAAGACTTCAAACAAAATATTCATCTTCTCCCTACATCCAATGAATTTTCCGGCAAATACACAAAAAACACTCTTTTGTGTCATCATTTTTCTCATCATTTTTCCAGAATCATCACTTTCACAAAATGTTACCAAGTCTTCGAATTCATCGGATTCGATCTCTAAACTCAAACCAGCTATAGCACTTGTGGTTGGACTTATTTTTTGCATAGGGCTTACCTTAATATGTGTAATCTTAATTTATATAAACTGTTGTCACATATCGAATTCTATTCGCATGGAGCACTTTGGTAATCTTCCAAGAGCAAGAGCAAGATCAAAGTCCTCAGGGATTGACAAAAAGATCATTGAGTCACTTCCATACTTCAAGTTTTCGAGTTTAAAAGGATTGAAAAACGGGTTGGAATGTTCCGTTTGTTTGGCGGCTTTCGAAGATGTTGAAGTTTTAAGAATGTTACCAAAGTGTAAGCATGCTTTTCATATCGAGTGTATCGATAAGTGGTTAGAAAAAAACTCAACTTGTCCACTTTGTAGGTTTGAAGTCGTCATGGATGATATTGCCCTTTTTATGAACTCGAATTCTTTAAGATTTAAGTTATCCGGGCCTTCAAGTCTTGGGCTTTATATAGAACGAGAAGGGTCTGCAAGATTAGGAACAAATATAGAAAATGATGAAATCTTGCATAAGTTTAATCATCGGATCATGGTCTGTGATGATGACTATGCAGACAATGATCCAAAGATGCTGCAAACCAGATGGAGCAATTTCAGCTCCTCTGATCTTTCATTTCTAAAATCGGAAATGATTACTTGTGAGTCAAGTAACCAATTTGATAATCACATCTCTGTGGAAATCGAGGGAATCCCCGGTGGCACACGAGAAAGTGAAGCGGGGCCCAGGGTATCTTGTGGGAGAAGATCGGTGTCAGAGATTACGGTTTATCCAAGAGTTCTTCAAGGTGAAGCTACAGTCCGTGAAGAAAGATTAAGGAAATTACGTTTGTTCATTGCTCGAAAAACAGTTGATCGGTTTGCTAATAAAGAAATCAGATCATGTTCTTCATCATGATGTTTTATATAGGAAGCAGAAAGTTAGAATGATAGAACATTGTTAATGTGCAAATTAAGACCATAGAATCATGTATACATTCGAAAATATTTGTTTCACTGATTGTGGATATCTTAGGATATTCTATTAAGGGCAATTTATTCAAACCAAACAAAACAAATACTACGTAACAAATACTGTATAAACAAAGAAATCCACTATAATTAAGATAGTTAGAAATAGGGACCCAAGATTACAAATTACAAATATACTTTGAAATAAGATAAAGAAAACCTAAGACAAACACAACTTTATTCTTAAACATGTTGTCTCATAACTTTATTTGGAATTTTGGATGAGTGTTAATATGTTTTTCTTTATGATAAGTTAATGGTCTACTATTTAATGTTTTATACTTTCCGGTCTCACTATAATTTGTGAGCACTGTTCTAAAAGGCTCGTAAAAGCTTCGCAAAGGCCTCGCAAAGGCGCGAGTCTTGGTCATGCCGCAACGCCGCCTTATGGCACATGTTTTTGTAAACTCGATATTTATGAGTTATGATATAAATATATAAATATTTTCATACTTTTTGACGCCTTATGTCACGCCTTATAAACGCAAAAGATTCGCCTTAGCCGCAAAGGCGTGAGGCTTGGTCATGCCGCCATGTCACGCCTCACGCTATTTATAACCTTGTTTGTGAGTCCTAACTCTAATATATATTATTGGTTTACTTGATCTTTTTAAGATATATCTATGTCTATACACCTAAACCTTTAATCTAAGTTTCATGAAGGTGATAAGGCATAATAGTTAAAAATTACTACAGTACTTTCTTGTTTTTTATTAGTAGTATATCTTTTCTCAAAATAAATTACCCGCTGCACCATCACGCATATTTAAACCGAGTAATGATTAAGACCACTCAAACTTTGTTTGCATCAAATATGGTTTGAACGTATGACCTCTCACACTTAGTCGAGATAGTCACAAGCCCCTTTCTATTTGTCGCTGCTAGATACTTATGGTTTAGTTGTGGAAAGCGATAGATAATGGCTGCATAAAAGATACTCGATAAGTCAAAACCTGAAAATCCACCTCAAATATAAGAACCTAAGGAGGTAGCGGTAAAATCGAAAGGTCACGGCTACATAAGAGATGCTAAAAGAATGAAAGTGATAGATAATACTACAAACTCGAAAGTTGTAGTCTATCGTAACAAGTTTAGAACCATTTCTGTTGGCTACAAATCCGGCCCTGCTGTTGGTTACGTCCATGTTTCATTAAATTATCACACATTGAATATTTTGGTAACAAACTGTTAATTAAGTTGTGGTTGCGGACTTGCGGTAAATGATTTAAAAAGTAAGTTTCGTATATGGATAAAAGATGAAATACAGCTACACATGATCTTCTAAAAAATGTTTAAATTGACGGGGACACCTTTATATCGTGTATTTTTTTTAGGTCCCGATTGTCCATTTTTCGAGAGCTTAGCCTCTCTAGTGACCTTTTAGCCAGGAGTTGGGATTGAACCCACAACCTATTTCTACAAAAGCCTTCCTTTACTGATCAACTGAACGTTTGTGGTGGAGGATGAATCTTCTGAGGGCACCGGGCGTTTTTCTTACAATTTGACCTTCTTTTCTACGTATTAGTGTGCTTGCAACAACATGGTTGGGGCATGTCCCCCCACTACTTTATACATGGCTCTGCTCTGGTATACAAACATATCCTACAATATATCACAGAAACACAAAAAATAAAAAGATGGCAAACCGTTTGGCGGTTTGCATCAAAACGAGTGCACAAAACTGAGGTTTTCCTCCATTAGTTGATGGTTCTAGTGATGGTGTCACGAGTTCTATTGGTGAAAAGATACGTGACATGGAACGGAAAATGATTGAAGGCAAGCTGGTGTTCGTGGACGATGATGGGTTTCCGTTACCTATGAATGATGGGGCTCCTCATGCTGTTGCGCCTCATTCCTTTGTTATTGCTGTTAATAATAAGCGCACCACAAAGAAGGTTAATTTCAGGTTGATGATAAATGAGCATCGGGTTGAGAATCATGATACGATATAGGCATGCATCAGCGGAAAATGGAACTATCGAATCACGAGTGACTCCCTTTATCAGAATGAGAGGATTTGTTTCATCGGCATTTTTGTCAATCGGCGGAAGATGGGTATGACCTCTCCGACTATTAGACTTGATACCGTACGTTCTGCTCATGCTCCTTGAGAGGAAAGAAAGAGACCGACTGTTAAGGAGAGGATCTATTATTCAAGATATTCTTGAAAGGCGGATTGACAAGTGCGACGAGGGGATGGAGATTCCATAAAAGTATACGAATAAGTAAGTGAGGCTTGCCTTACGTGCTCAGCTCAAGCAAGAAGAAGCTTTAATGAGCCAGCTAAAACTTTGTTTCCATTACAACTTCTATTATTTTCTAACTCCTTCGTGTCTCGTACCTCGAATTTCGCTACATATACCTGTGTTGCCTAAGGCTGGCATGTATAATGTTTTGAGCAGGTATGAGAATACCTTTGATGGGTATTTCATTGGAAAAGCTATTGCTTTTCCTATTGTTCAAAATTATGTCACCAACACATGGGGGAAATTTGGTTTGCAAAAGTTAATGAAGAATGCGGCTGGTGTGTTCCTATTTAAGTTTGCTACTAAGGATGGTGTGGAACGTATGCTTGAAAGGGGCCCTCAGATAATCTGTAATTCACCCATCATTCTCAATAAATGGACTCCTAATATGTCATTAACCAAAAATGAGGTAACTAAGTTCTGGTTTGGATTAAAATGCATAATGTTCCTTTAGTTGCGTATTCAGAGGATGGTTGAGTTTGATTGCTACTCAAGTAGGGAAACCAAAATTCTAACCCTTTGACTCTCCTACGGCGATAATGGCGATCGATAAGTAATTGCTACAACAATTTGCTTTGATCGAATTCATTTGTTCCTATATCCCTTTACAATTGATTTATTAATTCTTATCATCTATTGGTCCATCTCTTATTGTGGGTCGGTGGTTTTGACTATTAACTAATTGGTCGGTGAAGGGAATATAACACATTATCGCATGAACTTAGATCTTAATCTTGGGTTGGTATAGTATTTTTTAATCATTGTACGTACTTTGTAATGTGCATGATGTGGAAAACTAGAAGGGGGGGGGGTTGAATAGTTTTGCCAATTAAAACTTCCTTTTAATCTAATTAGATCGACTTATGTCAATCTATTTGGTTGTGTATGTTGGATGTTAATAAACAAGCATATAAATGTATGGAATGAAAAGATAAGAGTAAGAAGCACAAAACCACAACGCGAGTATTTATAGTGGTTCGGCTACAAGGACACCTTCCTTGCCCTACTCCACTCCCCGAGTCACCTACTCGAGAGTTCGTAAACACTACACTAATCTCCTTATGGCGGAGAAGCCTTCACAACGTCGCCTACCCTTTTTCCGGTGCTAGGCTAATCACCGGGTTCTTTCACTCCAAGGTGAACCACATCTACACAACGTCGCCTACCCTTTATCAGGTACTATGCTAAGTACCTAGTTCTTTCACACTAAGGTGAACCACACCTACACAACGTCGCCTACTCTTTATTTGGTACTAGGCTAAGCACCTAGTTCCATTGCAATGGAGGAACTACTACCCAACACTACACCAACGACTAATCCCAAAGGAGATCAACTCCTTTTTACAACATCATCAAGGATATCAATATCCTTGGATCTAGTACTAATCTATCTTTTACATCGAAACACACCATATCGAATGTACATCTAAGGCACCTTTCACTAATGCCTTTAACTAGATCTTCAAGACACCCTTCACTAATGTCTTGTGTCTTGACTTCTAAGCACCCTTAACTAATGCTTCTAGTCTTTACTTCTAAGCACTTACCACAAGTGCTTATGATATGGACGATAGATACCCTTCACTAATATCTTCGTTTTGACACTTGAGACACCATTTACAAATGTCTTCAACACTTCTTAGAAAAGAAAAACAATCATCAACAAGAAGACTTCTGTAGTCTTGATGATGAGGAAGCATGGCAACTCATGGACTTGAGCTTGCTTGACTTCAAAGGTGGTGATCTCGCCTTTAAGAGGAACCTAGAGGATCACACAAAAACAAAACTACAAACATAGACCTCTTGGATCTGAGGTTATTGAGTTTTTAACTCAAGGAGAAAGTGTGTTAGAAAGGGGTGAACAATAATGAAGAAATGGCTCACTATTTATAGAGGAAAAATTCTACTGTTCCCGGATCCCACGGATCCCTTCCACAAGGGATCCGTCTAGCGTAAAGCTAGGGATCCGTGGGACGCTCCTCTTAACCCATGGGTATTTTGGTTATAGGTCATGGGTTGATCCATGGGTCTTTAGCTAGATACAATGTATCTCTTGAGTGCAATACACCTATTCACATGGGTATGGGTCAAAACCATGGGTTATGGATATTATCCATATATGATATAAGCATGATGTCATGCAATGGGTTATGGGTCAAGCTCCATGGGTCATGGGCTTTGGGTTGTACCCAACTACATTCAATGTATTTGCCCAATGGGTTATGATACTTAAGTTTCTACCCATTTATATTACCCAATATACTACATACTAGTTATGTGTATATTTTACCCAAATATGTAAACACTAGTTGTTGTACATATGTAATATTAAATCATAAAATCACTTATACTTGTTTTAGTGTTTTATGTGAAAATGTGAATATGTTAGAAACTATTAGTTCAAACCATTTACGTATTTTATTTGTTTCGTTAAAATGATTTTACGTTTGTTATCGACAAAACATTAGAAGATCGTAAAATATAAATAAACGTTTTTACGGCTTATTTGTATTAACAATCTCCCCCTTTTTGTTGATGACAAAACATAAAATTATTTTAAGGAAAAGCTAAAATTCGTAAAAGTTTTGAATTTATAGTTTTTACTTTCTTCTCCCCCTTTTTGTCGAAACAAAAAGAGCTTCAAAAGGAAACTAACACATTGTTTTAGAAAAAAACATGTGAAAGGATCTCGTCTTAACCCCCCCCCCCCCCCCTTTATGAGTCCATCCCTATGTAAGGGCGTCAAGAAAGTAATACTAAGCTATTTTGTTTGCAACTAAGTTTGCAAAAGATTTCGTCTGTGTGACGAATGCTCCCCCTTGACGATTGCAATTTTGCAAAGAGATGTCAAGAAATGTAATCCTAATATTGCAAGTAATTTGCAATGTATTGCTTTGACACAAAGCTCCCCTAGCTTTAGGGTGTCAAAGTCTTCAAGTGTAAATTGAATAACTACAAAACAAAGGTTAGAAAGCAAGTATAATTCACAATTTCCTGCAAATGGTCCAAGTTAGTAGAAAAGTCGTTTACTGTATCACGGATCCCACGGTTCCCTCCTAGTAGGGATCCGTCTAGGAAAATTAAAGGGATCCGTCTGGCTGATGAATAAATTCAGCAAATGGTAGTATAACAAATAATGTTATCACCAAAGTGAGATATGTATTATACAACATAATCATATACTCAGAAATATAGCAAGTAGCATGTAATTTCATTTAATAAAACTAGAGTTATGATATCCATGACTCTAAAAACTAAGAAAATAAACGATACATGACTAGGAATTTCTAGACCAACTAACGCTTGATACTAGGACACCACTAAAATCTTCTAGCTCAAGTTTGTTTAGGTTTAATCTCGTCGAAACGTTCGAGGAGGTGATAGAACATGAAACGTTGGTCTTCTCGTACTTCATGTTTCAAACTTTCAACATGTTGACAATGATAACAATCTTTGTCATGGCTAGGTAGTGGTGGTGGAAGAAATGAAATAGCTTGATGCGAAGGATCAATTAAAGCGGCTTGTGGAGCCTCAAACGACGGAGGGATTGGTGGAGGCGCATTTGAGAATGGCTCGACCAAGAATGATGGCGGTGGTAGAGAAGTGTCAACTTCTATATGGTCGGGTGGTTGACTTTGATGATTTCTCATAATCCAAATGGGATTATATGATGGAAACGTCGAAAAGGAAGCCGGAGCTAATGTTGACTCAACACCTTGATTTTGTACCATTGTTCCTCCTAATGAGGAGAATGTTGTTGGCGGAGGAGGATGAGACGGCCTAGGAGGAAAATCCTCTAAATTGTAGAGGTGTGGTGATGATAGTGGAGATGTAAAAGAGATAGCTCTAGGAACCAATGGTGATGGTTTAGTGGAGATGATATTGTTTGGCCTAGGAGGTATGGTGGTGTTTGGCATAGGTAGTTTTGTGGGTACTATCCTTTTAGGAATTGGTTTAATTGGTTGAGAAGAGATCCTTGCATTTGTTGGCTTGACCGGAGATGATTCGGTTGAAGAGATTTCGTGTATAACACAAGCCTTTTTCTTGGGTGGTTCTTTGGTGGATAAGTTGCTATTTGGAGTTTTTCTCATGATGAGAGGATTCAAAGAGGTTTGTGAAGGCTGAAAGTGAGGATGAGGATGATGACTTTAAGAGTCCAAATAACGGGGTTTATAAAGCAAGGGATTTGGTAAGTGCATTCAAGCCTTAAGCCACTAAACTTCTTTAGAATGTGATGATTAACATGCACAAGAATCAACTTCAGAGTTGTACTGATCTAGGAACTCATTTAAGATGAGATGGAGTGTTTAAGTTAGGAAGATGAGCTTGAAATGATTGTTTTAGCTAGAGTTGACATAATCTGTCACCCGGATCCTACGGTTTCCTCCTAAGAGGGATCCGTCTAGGCTAATCCTAGGGATCCGGCTCTCAGCAGCTATGAAAGAGTAGAAATGATGTTTCTAAGGTCTAAGATCTATGTCATCTTGAGTGTTTCAGTCCTCCTAAGTGTCTTAAATGAAGGGGTGCTTAAGTACTTGAAGGTAATGAGTGATGTAGCTAATGATTGCCTTTTATGGAAGAAATTGAAACTTTCATGAGTACCAATGAATGAACAAAGATGACACTAAAGATGAGAGTGTCAATTGAAGCTAAATGATCCTAGAGATCAGATAGTGACTTAGATTAATGCTTTGGATAATATCCTAAAGGTTTAAGGTGGAAGAGCTAGAATTTGATCAACTTTGACCAATTTTGACGCAAGGATGATTATGATCAATTTTATCATAATTGAGAGATTTCCAACGTTTAGATATGAGGGATCATGTGAAAAATGATGTGTGAGCTTAAGAGCGGAAGAGTAATGGATTAAAGTAAAACGATAGATCTACAAGCTTCTTTGAGTGTGACCTAGGTGAGTTATGTGTGAGTAGGAGGGATCTACTTATCTTAATAAGGACTTAATTTGCCTTAAGACACTATGTCAAGCTTAGTGTGAGGTGTTCTAAGGACATGTTTGAAATACAATGATTGCAATTGCATTTTCTGTTTGCCAGATCCCACGGTTCCCTAAGTGTAGGGATCCGTCTAACACAAACTTTGGGATCCGTCCATCTGCTAAGCAGAACCTTTTCTAAAGGTATGCAATGATCTTGACAATGCATTATATTCCAAGGTTAGTTAGAGGGGTTCTAACACTAAGATATCAAATGTAAGATGTTTTATTTCATGAAGGAAATTGGATTACATTGATAAAGCACGAGTACAAAAGGGTTGATCCTATTTGAAAGACTACTAAGTTCCTTGAGCGTTTTCGCTAGAAGGATCATTAAGTGGTTGATGAGTTTTGGTGGAATCAAGAATGAAGAAAGTCTTCATAAGAGATATGTTTAGCGGTTCCATCATCTTGTTCACAAGTACGTACAACGGACTTTGAAATTAAGGATGAAAATGCATGACGTTATGATAGAGGCGTGTCAAGAACATTCCATAAGGGATGAGTTTATTCTTGGAGCCTTGAAGATTTACAATTCGCCTTGAGAAGAAGTAGGCGAGATTGTATGGTTGTTGTG
Source organism: Chrysanthemum seticuspe (assembly GCA_019973895.1). Classification (NCBI taxonomy): domain Eukaryota; kingdom Viridiplantae; phylum Streptophyta; class Magnoliopsida; order Asterales; family Asteraceae; genus Chrysanthemum; species Chrysanthemum seticuspe. The sequence goes on from BPTQ01000005.1 coordinate 9,450,139, forward strand.
TTAGCAAAAAATACAATATGTGAGCACAATAAGCGGGAAGAATTTCTCGATTTCCCCTAAGACTCCAAACATTTTCATGTAGGATGAGTGCAAGGGGTTTGTACTCTTCTCGGATGTCCCGTGTGAAGATAATGTTTGGATCGGAGTAATATGGTCGAGGTTTGCATATTATGCGATTTAAATCTTCCGGGGATGGTATGTGTGAACAATATGGACTGTTTTCTTCACGAAAGTTGAAGAGAAAATCAAGAGACCAATCTTCGGTGAAGGCACATTGTCCATGATTTGGAATTCGGAGGATGTGAGCAAAATGCCCAAGGGTTAAAGTAAACTTTTGGTTTTTGATATAAAACCAAAGAGATAGAGATAGATCCTCGTTACGAACGAGTTCGACTTGACGGAAGAATTCCATTATGAACCTTGGACATATCTTCTCGTTGATTTCAAGAAGACATTCTAGTCCTATGGCTCGGAAGGAGGTATTGATACCTTCTTCGAATTGTAGAGAGGTGTCTACAATACGTCCTTCGTGGAAGTGACGGTTTTCGAGATTATTGAACCCACGGACATGATTGCCAGGTGTGTTGGGCTTAAGGGAAATGTTCGGAGTGTAGACGCTAGTGAGTGAAAAATCAAACTCATATTCATGCGTCATAGTTGAACCTATAGAAATGATGAGTTAATAGAAAGTGATGTTTGTGGTCAACCAATGATTATCTACGTTTTTACTAGATTTTTATTAACAATGGCGTTTTAACAACAATGACACTTAACTCACTTATGGTTTTGACATTCTAGTGGAATATTACTTTTAGAAAGAAAGTGGTTTTTAATTTGCATGAAAAACTGTTCTCCAGTAGTACGGTTCCCACGGTTCCCTTTCAAGAGGGATCCGGCTAGTGTATCTTCCGGAATCCGTAGATCTGTAGTTACAGAAACAGATTTTATGATGAAAAAACATAGGTTTTTAGATCTCATAGTTTTATACCAAGATATGTGTTTTAGCCTACATTTTTTTTAGCATGCATACATGACTTCTAATGTATCACGAAAGAATGAAATAAAATAAAAAGAAATAATAAACACATTATGATAATAACCTAGATAAACTAGACTATTAGTAATATTTCATTTCGATGCTAAGAATGATACAAAGGATTGCGTATATAACCCCAATGTAGATTAACAAAACAAAGTAAATGTCTCCGTATGAGAGCTTCGTCATAGGTAACACAAGAGCGATGAGTGTTAAGACGATAAGCACGAGGGCGATGTAAACCATGTTGAAGACGATCATTCTTGGTTTCGGTTGAGATGAAATGGAGAGGAAGATGAAGTTTTGAATGAGAGGAAATTTTTGAAATTGGAAGATTTGAAAAAGTGGGGATTTGATAGAGTGGTTGACGGAGGGTTTATTTATGGGGAAGGAGGAATTTTTGAGATTTGTGTTTTGTTTTATTATTAGAAAGATATGATTTTTGGATTAAGTGAGACAAAACACAATTTTTATAAACCATGATTTTTAGATGAAAGAGTGACACATATATGAGAAAAAGCTTCCTAATGAAGCTACATGTAAAACATGTGTATACACGAAATCTACTCAAATAAATACCTAAGTAATCACACTTATTTATTAAACTAATATCATTTAGAGATAAGTGGAAAGTCATACCTCAAATGCACTTAGGAATGTCTTTACAAATGACACAGCAAATGTCAGAAGACAATTCCAGCTCCTTTATGCTTAAGATACCTTCTTAGGGAAGGTAATCTTTATTATCAAGCAAATCCTATAGCTTGATAGATGTGAGCTTTGACTAATCAACATGACAAAAAGGATTGGTGCAATTAAATGAAAAAGTGAATACGAAAAATGTTGTTATCAAATCAACATCCAAACAAATAGTTTTAAAAGACATGGTGTTTGTTTTTATGAAAAACCTTCTTTGTAGTTTTCAATTAACCATGGATCGTATCAAGTTTTTAAAGTACAATATACTTCAAGAAACTTGGTAACGAAGCTCTGATGCCAATTGTGGAAAACTAGAAGGGGAGGTTGAATAGTTTTGCCAATTAAAACTTCCTTTTAATCTAATTAGATCGACTTATGTCAATCTATTTGGTTGTGTGTGTTGGATGTTGATAAACAAGCATATAAAGGTATGTAATGAAAAGATAAGAGTAAGAAGCAGAAAACCACAACGCGAGTATTTATAGTGGTTCGGCTACAAGGACACCTTCCTTGCCCTACTCTACTCCCCGAGTCACCTACTCGAGAGTTCGTAAACACTACACCAATCTCCTTATGGCGGAGAAGCCTTCACAACGTCGCCTACCCTTTTTCCGGTGCTAGGCTAACCACCGGGTTCTTTCACTCCAAGGTGAACCACACCTACACAACGTCGCCTACCCTTTATCAGGTACTAGGCTAAGTACCTAGTTGTTTCACACCAAGGTGAACCACACCTACACAACGTCGCCTACTCTTTATTAGGTACTAGGCTAAGCACCTAGTTCCATTGCAATGGAGGAACTACTACCCAACACTACACCAACGACTAATCCCAAAGGAGATCAACTCCTTTTTACAACATCATCAAGGATATCAATATCCTTGGATCTAGTACTAATCTATCTTGTACATCGAAACACACCATATCGAATGTACATCTAAGGCACCTTTCACTAATGCCTTTAACTAGATCTTCAAGACACCCTTCACTAATGTCTTGTGTCTTGACTTCTAAGCACCCTTCACTAATGCTTCTAGTCTTGACTTCTAAGCACTTACCACAAGTGCTTATGATATGGACGATAGATACCCTTCACTAATATCTTCGTCTTGACACTTGAGACACCATTTACAAATGTCTTCAACACTTCTTAGAAAAGAAAAACAATCATCAACAAGAAGACTTCAGTAGTCTTGATGATGAGGAAGCATGGCAACTCATGGACTTGAGCTTGCTTGACTTCAAAGGTGGTGATCTCGCCTTTAAGAGGAACCTAGAGGATCACACAAAAACAAAACTACAAACATAGACCTCTTGGATCTGAGGTTATTGAGTTTTTAACTCAAGGAGAAAGTGTGTTAGAAAGGGGTGAACAATAATGAAGAAATGGCTCACTATTTATAGAGGAAAAATTCTACTGTTCCCGGATCCCACGGATCCCTTCCACAAGGGATCCGTCTAGCGTAAAGCTAGGGATCCGTGGGACGCTCCTCTTAACCCATGGGTATTTTGGTTATAGGTCATGGGTTGATCCATGGGTCTTTAGCTAGATACAATGTATCTCTTGAGTGCAATGCACCTATTCACATGGGTATGGGTCAAAACCATGGGTTATGGATATTATCCATATATGATATAAGCATGCTGTCATGCAATGGGTTATGCGTCAAGCTCCATGGGTCATGGGCTTTGGGTTGTACCCAACTACATTCAATGTATTTGCCCAATGGGTTATGATACTTAAGTTTCTACCCATTTATATTACCCAATATACTACATACTAATTATGTGTATATTTTACCCAAATATGTAAACACTAGTTGTTGTAGATATGTAATATTAAATCATAAAATCACTTATACTTGTTTTAGTGTTTTATGTGAAAATGTGAATATGTTAGAAATTATTAGTTCAAACCATTTACGTATTTTATTTGTTTCGTTAAAATGATTTTACGTTTGTTATCGACAAAATATTAGAAGATCGTAAAATATAAATAAACGTTTTTACGGCTTATTTTTATTAACACATGGTACACTCTATTCATGATTTATTGATCTTTACATCTTTATGGGGTAGTTGTTCACACGATCAAGTTTATTAAACCCTAGTTGTTCGACTAGGTGTTGGGAATTATACGTCTGAGTTGATAGGACAAAAAGAATGAAACAAGAGGGACTTAATACGACAAGAAGGAAACCTACAAAAAGATGGAAGGACTTGCTTGCGAAAGAAGTTTTATTTATTAGTCCTTAGTAGAGATTTGTAAACCCTAATCCTCTAGTATATAAAGAGAACATGGGGTATAGGTTTTATATACAAGTCTTCCATAATGTAGTCAACTAAGGGTGTGTGTGTGTCCTAGGCGTATTGTCTTGTAAACGCCTAGGTAAGTTAGTTACTTAGTTAGTTTATCAAAGAAGACTTTGATTATTGTTTAGTTAGAGATGGTGAATGAAAACCTTGTTCAATAATAAAGAATTGATTAGTTTATTCCGCTGTGCATGTTGTTAGTCTTTGTTATTGATCCCTAGCTGAGCTTATAAACGATCTTATCAATTGGTATCAGAGAGGGGAGCTCTTGATATAGGGATCTACAAGGTTTTTCGAAGAAAAAGGTAAAAATTTGAAGCTGTTTTCAATTTTCGCAACTTTCTGCAGGACTGTTTTCGAGAGGGCATAACTTTTTATTGAACCGTTGGATCGAGCTACCATTTTTTCTGGTGCATCTCCATATATTCATCTAACGTTTCACCGAAGGGATTGTAAATTAGAGCTCTTAATAAAAAGTTATAAGCTGTCGAAGTCTGCTGCAGAAACTGAAATTTTTTCGTAAGGTTACTACAGCACTATTTTGTAACGATCATAACTTTTTCGTTACCGTTGGATCGTGTCGAAATTTTAGGTGGACATTCTCTATATGATAATCTAATTTTTCACTGGAGGGATTGTCGATTTGAGCTTTTATGTGAAAGATATATGCTGTCGAAGTTGGCTGCCAAGAGAGGTTTCAAAGTACTGCTGTGTGTTTCAAAGTACTGTTAGGGTTTATACGAAAGTACTGCTCTTGCCGAAAGTACTGCTTAAAGTACTGCTCTAAGTTCAAAGTACTGCTTGGAGGTTTCAAAGTACTGTTCGATGCAAAGTACTGCCACGACAGATGCAAAGTACTGTCCGATGAGAAGTTGGTTATGGATAAGAGAGAACAAAGGAGAATATGCATTGAAAGCATGCGTTGATCATATGGTTTTATTTGCTACTGTTCGTTCATGGTTGTTGGTTATGGTTACATTGGGCTGTTATTAGAGGTTCAAGGATTGTCATTGATGTTATGGTTTTCGATTTAAGGGGAAGTCAAGCATGACGATTGTTATGGATTTTTAGCGACACACACATGATATTGTTTCACACACACAAGGATTTTGGACTCTGTTCTTAAAAGGTTTTAATTAGCTCATATTTGGTTTATTGGATTAATTGGTTACGAAGAGGATTGATTATCACTTATTTGACGATGAAGTGGAATTACTTTGATGCGTGTTTTATTATACCTTTTAGCAGGAGGTAACTTGTTCGTTCGTTTATGTTGTGGCTAAGACTTGGTGAATCTAGCAAGTAGGGTTTGCTATCACTTAAAGGAGTTACGTTGTTGTGCTCAATGTCTCATTGAAGATGAGGATTTTATCAAGAGATCGAGGTCTAATCATATATCATCAGGTATGAGTTCATAGTCACGTGGTTAGTACAAGACATAAGACACGAGTTTGGGATGTTCTACTTCAGCATCAAGTTGGTTATAGTTAGTTTTCTTCATTAGTGATCATTACATGGAGCTTACAGATTTGAAGAATCATTTGATGTTCATGCACCACTCAAGGGGAAGTGTTTGATTTTTACTACTGTTGATCATTATTACTACTGCTAGTTGGAGTTTTCTACTGTTTTGGATTCATTTTTAGTAAGCATTTTGGTGTTCTTCATGGAGGGCAATTCGAAACATTGGACGGCTTAGATTGGAAGTTTGATATTGGTTCGTGGTGGTCAAGATCATTATTTGTATACGTTCCCTATTTGGATAATAACAAAAAGGGGAAGAAATGTTTGAGTGGTATGGCATGGATTAAGGGGAAGACAAAGGAAGACATACTTGTTTCATTCATGGTGAGATCCCTGATCTCAATTTCTCTACTTCGTCTAGGGAAGTTCGTTCAAGAATGGTTTTGTCATTATCAACTAGGGGAAGATTGTTGGGAATTATACGTTTGAGTTGATAAGACAAAAAGAATGAAACAAGAGGGGCTTAATACGACAAGAAGGAAACCTACAAAAAGATGGAAGGACTTGCTTGCAAAAGAAGTTTTATTTATTAGTCCTTAGTAGAGATTTGTAAACCCTAATCCTCTAGTATATAAAGAGGACATGGGGTATAGGTTTTATATACAAGTCTTCCATAATGTAGTCAACTAAAGGTGTGTTTGTGTCCTAGGCGTATTGTCTTGTAAACGCCTAGGTAAGTTAGTTAGTTAGTTAGTTTATCAAAGTATACTTTGATTATTGTTTAGTTAGAGATGGTGAATGAAAACCTTGTTCAAAATAAAGAATTGATTAGTTTATTCTGTTGTGCATGTTATTAGTCTTTGTTATTGATCCCTAGCTGAGCTTATAAACGATCTTATCACTAGGGTTTACACGTTTTGTTTGAAGTGCTAGACGTTTTTTACTTCTTGTTTTCTGAGTTCAAACTGGTTGTTTAGTGGTTTTGATGTCGAATTTGGGAGAGAAGATTACTGTTATGGGTGATAACACTGATAACATGAGTGCTAATACGGGAGAGGAGAACTTTACTTTGCCAGATACGACTTCGAGGTCGAATGTGACTGTGAGGAAACAAAAGAAATCTCAAAGGAATGTTAAGATGATGAACGATACTAGTAGCCCTGTTGTAGCGGCGAACACATCCTCTGTTGTTGATGAACATGTGGATACTCGTATTCCAACTATGAGTATTTCTTTCCCAACTAAGGTTACGGGTATCCCTATTGTTGCTACTACCGGTACTTCTAATGATGTCACTTGTGTGGAGTCTTCTATTAATAGTAAGCAGGACTATATTGATGTTTTGTTTGGTGTGTCGCTGAAAACATCAAAGGATATTGATGATGTCACTAAGGGTTGTGAAGCTGGTAACTATCCGTTGTGGGCTGAATTGGAAAGTGATGTTCGATCGACAGACATGGATGCTATTTGTAGTCTGTTGGAGGCTTTTGAGGCTGAAAAGAATATTAAATCTTTGACCCCTAAACCTACTCACGAGTCTCCTATTGTCCAAGTCGTGGACATCAATGCTAATGCTACATCCTATGCCGGAGCTGCGGGTTTGGGGGATAATAGCTATCCTATAATTGATACTAATTTTCGTCCCTTGGTTGCCGAACCCGTTTTTGAAGGTGTTAACATCTCTATTCCCCGCAAAGTGGTCGAAAAGGTTGGTTCACGCACTACAAGAAAACCGGTCTTATAGGACACTGAATAGTATCCTATCAGGTTACTTTATAGGACCTTTAGCATAATAGGACTATTGATATAAGTGTCACATATAAAGGCGTTGTTTAAAGTGTAAAAATTATTAGGACGCCTATAAGTATCCTAATAAGTGACAATATTATGAAGCAAAAAAAATAGTCTCATAAAAGTCCTAATACACATGTGCCTGATTGGACCAAACTTAGTGTCCTAACATACATACTCTATAAGGCGCTTTTTATTTTTACAAAACTTTGTTTTCAATATACTTTCATGAAACATAAATAGTTGTAGGTCGTGAGAATAATTCTAATTGAACACGATATAAAACACAACATATAAGAGATTAATGAGTCAAAGTCATGGCAGGTAAAACCATTAAGAAATTTCATATACATAACAAAAGTTTTAACCCGATTAAGATTAACATCATCCAATATAGTCTTCCAAATTTTATTACATGGAAACTCAAAAATGAGAAGTAAAGTCAAAGTAGATAATCTGAGTCTTCATGAATCATCTTCATGCATCATCCTCACGTACCACCTACAATTTTACAAACCACCGACATAATATATCAAAACCTATTTAATTTTTAACTACAACAAATTATTAATTTTAGCAGCCCCAACCCATTACACGCGTTGAATCCTAAAAATATAAAATGTCATTAGTTTAATAAGTTGACATACCGAAAGAAAAGGGCAAGGCCATACGATAGTTAAATCCTACAATCTCGGTAGAGTTAAAAATGATTTTTATGTAAACTTCAGCTCCGACCTACAATATATGTAGCATTAATAGATACCATAGTGTAATTAGTAAGGGTACATATATCAATTAAGATCAACACATACCTGTAAAGGTTGAGGTTCGTTAACTACATTCGTACCAAAAGAGGCATTTTGACTTGACCCTTGCCTTTGAGAATGTCTCGCTTTTAACTGAGCGAGCTCACAACTAAGTTGGTCACATCTATACTTATATATGAGCTTATCTCTACGACGTGCAACATGACTTGGAACGACACCCCAAATATCAGAAGCACGAACACATAAGCCATACAAGTCTGCTGGTCCATTGTTGTCCTTACCCATAACTTTTGAATATACATCTTGTGGTCCAGGCTCATCATTTGCACCCTCCGGAAGTTAAGAACTCAATTCATCCATTTGATCCTGTATTAAAAACACTAAATATGTTACTGTCCTTGAAACAACTACACTTGCAACATCAAACAAATGAACAGGCAAGTATTAGGAAGATAGTGCTTACAATTGCATTTGCAGCTTCAACATTTTTTGCAATTCCATCAGTAGAGAAGTAAGCATGAAACAATTCCCTTCGTGTTGGTTCATGTCCTAACGATTCCTGTTTCACAAAAGAAAATAATAAAATAATAATAATAATAATAATAATAATGTTAATAATAATAATAATAATAATTATTAGTACATATTAAGATTTAAGATTAACACTTGTAAAACTATATATGATTAACTTAGCTTCTTCAGGCACTATAGCGTAACCTTTTTTACCCGTGACTTGAACCATCTTCTTTTTTCCCCTGTTTGCCTTATTTTTTTCACTCACTCTCTGTAGTAAAATGACACAATCTGAATATCATCTAAACGTTGCATATATAGAGTTAAGATATGCAGATGGTAGCAATTATATGCAGGCCAAAATGCTGGCTTAGGTACAAATTTTGTATGTATAGCGGCAAATATATGTACATTAGTAGTACTGGTAAACATAAAAAACAATATTTAGATAAGCAAAAGTACTAAAAGAATTCAAACTCATCTGAGAATTTCTTTGCTCAACATAATCTGATCATTCTCTCAGTCAAATCCTATATGCCTATCGATATAACAGCTAGACCCTTTTCAAGACAATTACTTATATGTATGTAAAAGAATTCAAATGTACATTTTTATTAGGATTATCAGTATGTTGTGATTGTCATAATCATAATGTCGGTATAACCATGCTAACAAAGAGCTCTCACACTCTATAAAGATTGATCCAAAGACAAAATCATATCATTAAGACTAACTAGACTGAGACAATAACAATAAAAAGTAGTGATAAAAAGCCACCAAATAATAGTTGGAGAAAAGAGTCGTGTAAAGCAATTTCAGCCATAAGTTTATATCATTAAATAAGCAAAAAAAGAAAAACCAGAGAGTTAGTGATCACCATGTTCCTAGAGCAGAACAAATTATACCTTTTGGTGTGGTGTGTTAGTGGCAACAAGTGAGTATTGGATACTGTACATAACTGAACCATACAAACACGCTATAAAATGACTGCATACCTTCACCATAATCCGAATGGTTTGAACCCATTTGAAGTACATCTTCAACTTGTTGGCTCTCGTTGCCAATTCTGGAGCAAACTCTTTTATTCTTCCTTGACCGCATCGTCTGAAAACAAATCGTTTATTCATTAAACACTATAAAACTCATCTCACTTACAACTTCTGCACTTGTTCATTTCAACCAAAACCCTTGTAATTTATCAGACTTTAAAGGTAAATAAAGATGTACTTTATTTTTTCATTTATGCATTTCATCAAACAGTTGAAGTGCATAAAAAGAGCACATAGAACACTAAAGTCCTATGCTATCAACAATCCATTGATCCATGAACAAAACTAAATTAATGTAAGCTTTAATCTATGTTATCATCACAACCACATCAATAAACTTTTTTGATAGATCAAGCAAACTCACATAAGTTTCAAATAAGTACGTTTAATTTGATCTATTAGACTATTAGAGGCTCAAATTAAAATCAAACCTAATTATTAGAAAAAAAAATGAATAATAAAACTCATACCATAAATCACGAAATGAAGCAATAAAAAGTAGGGAGAAATGAAAATGAAAGCTTACTGGTTGATTAAGTGGACTGATTGGGCGATTTAGTGAACCGATGTTTTACTATAATTGTGTTGATAATAGGAGAAGAAGGGATCTGATATAAATAGTGAGAAGGAAAATCAAGGGGTTTTGCTTTAGGGCTTCACAAAGAGCGGGATGTACATAAAAGTGAAAAGAATGGGGGAAAAGAGGGAGGGAATGTGCGAAATATATTTTGTTTTGGTTCACCAAAAGAATTTAAATTTTATGAACACTTAACTTTTGTAAAATAGTAATGGTACATTGATCAAATTTTTAATACTAAAAATTTGATATCATAAGTTTGAGATTTATAATGAGTAATTTAATATAAATTGTAATTTACATATGAAGTTAATTAGATCTCGGACGTAATCGAGTCAATTACAATACAAATTTCACATAATATTTTTTATGTTAACGTGTTACGATGCCTGACAATTTGGTCAATCAATCCATGCAAAATTGAGTTTAGATCGTTACACAAACTCAAATCACATAAAAAATTTATATTTGGAAAAGTTGGTGTAGCCTCTATATGTTTGTATTCCCCAAACGTAGTACGAACTTGCCAAGCTTGTCTTGACTATAGAATTGAATTCTTAAAACTTCAGTTGATTATAAAACTCAATTATCAAAAGTTTACGTGACTTCAACCGAGTTTTCACTTTCATGATTTAAGTTAAGTTCAATGAGTCAAATGACACTTTCAAACTAATTGGTTCGAAATGTGGTGTAAGTTTTAATATACTGTAAAATGCTAGTAACATGACGTTAGTATAAATCAACGACTTTTGAGTTTTGTAAAATACGATAATAACATATGCCATATGTGTTATAACTCATGTAGAATAGTTGTCCAATAAGGTCAAATACAAAAAAACACCAACGAACTACTATTCGATAAAAAAATATGATAATAAGACTAAAATATCAAGTTTCTTCCATAATAAGACCTAAGTAAATAAGTGTCCCATAAAACTTATTTATTACGACATGTATACTAAGTGTCCTAATAGAATTCTTCATTATACGACCAAACCTTATAAGTGTCTTATAAATCAAACCTAATAGGACGCATATACTTGTGTCATATTAGAGTATACATAATATGACCTCCACAGCATAGAGACCTATAAAACTTAAGATAATAGGACCTAAATAGCAAGTGTCCTATTATGCCATATCATAACGAGACTCAAATGAGTAAGTGTCTTATAAAACTCATTTAATAAGACAAATACATGAAATGTCATATTAGGTTCCATGATAATAGGACTCATAAACTAGATCGTCATATCATATGTCTTTTTAGGACGCTGCTTAGGAAAGCGTCGCAGGAAAAGGTCCTAAAAGGCCCTTTTTCTTGTAGTGATGGTTGGAACACACTTATATGGCTATTTTGTTGGAAAGAGGATGGCGTTTCCAGTTGTTGAATACTATGCTAGGAATAACTGGGCGAAATATGGACTGAAAAGGATTACGATGAATTCCAAAGGCTTCTTTTTCTTTAAATTTGATGCACAGGCTGGTTTAGAATCTGTTTTGGAAGATGGTCCTTGGATGATACGCAAATCTCCAATAATTCTCAAGAAATGGTCTACGGATACTAGTTTACGGAAGGAAGAATTGACTCGCATTTCGGTATGGGTTAAATTGCATGATGTTCCAATTCAAGTTTTTGAAGAGGATGGTATTAGTTTGATTGGTAAACCTGTTATGCTTGATTCTTATACAAGCTGTATGTGTAAGGACTCGTGGGGTAGAAGTAGTTTTGCTAGGTGCCTAATCGAGGTCAATTATGTGGCTGATCTCGTGGAGGTTGTAACTATTGGTATTCCTTCACTTTCTGGGGAGGGTTTTACTAAAGAAACTATCCATGTTGAATATGAATGGAGGCCTCCCAGGTGTGATATATGCAAGATAGGTTCATGATCAATGTCCTAAACAGATGGTGAGTCTTCCCATTGTTTCTAATCCACATGTTGTTACTCCTACCATGGTGCAGAATAATGATGATTTCCAAATGGTCGGTAGGAATAAGAAGAAGAAGGGTAAAACCAAATCTACTAATGGAAGTCAGTTTGTTGGTCCCTTGGTTAAACAAAATTTCAGATATATTCCAAAGGCGGCAACTAGTGAACTCAAGAAGGGAGCTACTACTTTGGGTAATGCATCTAAATCGTCGTCGATATTGAAGTCCACTAGCACTACCTCAAAGGAAGGTAATATTGCTACATCTAATTCGTATTCTGCGTTGGAGAATGATGACGAAGAAGATGAAGAACATGTTGAAAATGCGTATGATGAATCGGCTAACTTATTTACAAATCCAAAAATAGGTGAAAGTTCATCTTTCACGGTAGCTGCTGGTTAGCTTGTTCAGTTGATGTCTTGTTCTAGGTGCATTTTTTGTTTCCAGAGTTGTAAGTGCTTTTGGCATGTCATAAGCTCTAGTTTTTTGTGTTTTTCAAGCTTCTTAGCTTGAGGTAATTGTGGTACTTCAGCCACATTCCATATATACTTAACTTTTTCGGTTTTAATATACTTTACCGGGGTAACCTTTTACACAAAAAAAAGTAGGGAAACCAATAGTGTTGGACGCTTTTACAAGTTCTATGTGTGTTGATTCATTGGGGTCGTATTAGTTTTACTCGTGCTTTAGTTGAATTAAGCTGGGATTCTGAATTGAAGATCCATGTTACTATGGCCATTCCGAAAGAGGATGGTAATGGATATTCTATGGAAATTATTAATGTCGAATATGAATAGAAGCCTCCTCATTCTGGTGAATGTAAATCATTTGGGCATGCTCTTATTGATTTTCTAAAAAGTGTCAAGGGGACTGTTCGCAATGATATTTATGTGGACTAAGGGTTTTAATCCGCTGGATAATCATGAATAGGTTTTCATTGAGGTAAGGAATCGAAAGAACAAGGGGAAGAGTATGGTTGCTTCTTCTCAATCTCGGCTTATTGGTGTTCGGCTTAATAAGCAAAAACCAAACTTTTGGAGATCTAAATCGATGGCAGCTAGCAATCAAGGTTTAGATCCTAAGGTTCAAAAGGAGGCTTCTTCTATTGCTAAATCTGGTACAAACACTAAGTCTTCCAATTATTTTGATGTTTTGAACTCGTTGGTGGAGGAGGATGTAGATGGATTACAACTGAATGGTAAGGGGTCACAAGATCAACCTATGAGTGACTTGAAAGAGAAGGTGCAGGTTGAGGCAAAAAAGCCTTGTATTTCTTCATCTCCTTGTACTTCTTCAACTAAGTTCGGTAACCCATTCTCTAAGGTAGGTAATGTTGCTGTTTGTGATAGCAACGATGATGAAGTTCTTGATGACCGTAATGAGACTAATTATTTTGGCAGTGGAGGGAACACGAAGAGTCTTTCGAAGCAATGAAAAGAGGGTACATGTAACTATAATATTAATGAAGATGATTACTTTGATAATTGTGGTCTCTCTGCGGCCCAATTAAAGGTTACTCGCATCCATGACATTAGACTTGGATATGTTGTTTTTCTTTTATTTTTGCATAAAGTTTGACGTGTCATAGTTTATGCTAGAAATTGAATTGGTTTTCTTATTGTTTATAGCTAGTTGATCATGTGTGACCTGTCATGAATGATCTAGTGGTTGTTCAAACGGTTGCTTGAGGTTAATATAGTACTTCAGCCACATTTCCATTGTACTTATCTTTTTTTTGTAGTAATATATTTTACCGGGTGGAAGACCCTTTACCAATAAATAAATAAATAAATAAATAAGGTTGGCGCGGTTGGGAGATATGAGTAATGAGGTTGGCGCGTGATGGTGGTCGATAATGTTAGTGCACCAACATCCATTACGCTAAGCTTAAGATCTTTAGTCACATATATAACACATCTCTTACTTTTTGTTGCTAAGAATATAAGACTACCCGTGATGTGACCATGACAGGGTCGAGGACACCAACTGCCACATAATCATTTTATGTCAGTCGAACAACTTCATAACCAACTGGCCGTAATGCAATGGTCGAGGACATCGGGTTTTTTTTTCTTTTTATTTTTTTTTTCTCATTTTCATTTTTTAATGACTAAAATTAAAAATTCATTAATAATTGAAAAACATTAATAATTCAAATAAAAAATAAAAACAATTACAGTAAAACTTAAAAACTTAAACTAGAAATTAATGTTCATTTGTTCGAAAACAATTGTGTACCACTAAATCGGCTTTGAGGCTTAAATGAGTTGTCTTATTATGTATATCTCTAATAACTTGTAACGTTTCATCATGCGATCTTACGGGAACATCATCACGATGTTGCTCATTTGGATAAAAGTCAGGAAAAATTGTCAGCCCTTTGTCTTTAAAATCATATTATGTAATATAATACATGTGTACATCAGATCCCTAATTTCTTATGAGACATAGACCGTGCTGGAGCATTAATTATAGGCCACTTTTTTTTAGCGCGCCAAACGCTCGTTTCACACATTTTCTTATTATCTCATGTTCTTGCTTATACCTTAATTGTTTCGTATAATTCGAGTCTAGTTATGAAATAAAGTTAACAAGAACAAAACATTCCTGATATATCTAGTCAGTAAGATAATATCCCTATTTTTACGTCATGCCGTTAGCCATAAACAAAACCTTTGGTGCTTTCCCGTATTTGAGATCGTTAAAAAGAGGCGATTGGTGTAAAAATTGACGTCGCTGTTCGAGCAGAAACACCAAAGAACGCATGTGAAATTCACAAGTCTTGTGGGGCAACTGCTTCCAATAAAATGAATGGATCTGGTTCGTGATCACCCCTATAATATTGAGCACAATATGTATTTGGCAATTAGCCCACGACCAACTCATAAAATCAATGCTTCTAAAAATCTCAGGAGACATATATTTCTGCTCGTGAAAAGGGTAGAGTTTTCTACATCGGTATAAGTATGCCTTTGCAAAAACTCGTCTCCATATAACTCCATAATACCCATACAGAAAGCATTGAGAGAATCACAGGAGGTTTCTCACCAATTTGCAGATATTCGTCTAGAGCATCAGGGACGGTATCGTATGCCAATTGACGAATTGCAGAGGTACACTTCATCGATGGGGAAATGCCAAGTTTTCCCAAAGCATCACTGTTATGTTGAAAATACGGCGAATTATCATTTAATTCCCAAACGATGCTTGCGAATAGTGATCGGCTCATTCGCAATCGCCTAAAGAATATTTATTCGTCACACATTGGGTTTTTGGAGAAATAAGCGACCACTAGACAATCATGAGCACCGTAACGATTTAGATCTATCGTGTTTCGTGGGATCATTGGGGTTTGAGAATTGGAAACATGAATAAGCATAGCAGCCGCTTTGAGAAACTCAAGGTCGATGCTATTAACTTCTTCTTCCTCATTTGAGTCGGTAAAAAAATTGACTGGAATTCATTTGTTTGAGTTGAGAAGATTAGAGTATGTTTATAAACATTAAGTTTGAAATTCCGTATAAAATTAGAGAAGTAATTGAGTATTTATAAGGTGAATCGGTCGAGAATAGGACCAAGCCTTCAATTTTTTGGGTCTTAAAAGCGTTGGTTTTAAGTCTCCGTAGTGAGGACTCATCTTCAAGATGGTCGACAGAGGGGTATGACCGATGCACTACGGCCAACCTAACACCAAATAACTATTAATTTTCTTTACGTGGAAATGCAAGTCAAGGAATCATTAAAAAATAAGAGTGACTGCGGTAGGTTAAATTTTCGCCAAACTACGGGGATGATTTATGCAACTTTTATACAACTTTTATTCATCAAAAAGGACCATTCATGTTATTCTTTAGCAACGATAGAGACGATTTATGCAACTTTTAAGTTTAAGGGACGACAGGTAAAATTTTCGCCAAACCACAGGAACCATTTAGGTAATTTACTCAAAAAAGAAAGAAACCTGAGCTTTGTTATTTGTGGTGGTTGCTTTTACGAGGCCATGAATGGTGACATATGGATTGTGACGTCATATTAATATTAGAGTAAACTACACCGTTCATCCTTGTGGTTTGCGTTGACCGACGAGTTTCGTCCTTTGACCCAAAAAAATGCACCGTTCGTCCTTAAATGCGAAACGTTATTTACCGTTGGTCCTTTGCCTTAACGAACCTTGTTAACAGCTGTTAAATCTACATAAACAAGGGTGTTTTGGTCTTTTTATTGTTTCTCTCTCTACTTCATCTTCTCCACTTATGCTCTCTCACCAACACAACTCCACATTCATACCAATCCTAAAAATCCAGAAAACGCAAATACCAAATCCCAAAATCTTAAATCCGAAAATCCGAAATTCTTTTCTTCTTCTTCATCATCTTCACCCACCACCGACATTCACCACTCCTACCTTCTGCCACCTTCACAAACCCCAAAATCAACACCCAAATATGCTAAATCAAAACCCACTAACAGTCTAACACCAACAACCCATTTTCATAAATTCAAACACAAAATTAAAAACCACAAAATCAAAACCCACTAATGCAAATTAGTGGTATGGTCGATGGCTATACCGCAAAAATTAGTGGTAAGGTCGATGACTAACGCAAAAAAGTAAACACAAGATATCGACCTTCGTTATCGAATTACACAAAAAAACCCACTAACATGATTTGCGTTAGTCCTTTGATGGCTATACCGCAAAAATTACACCCACCGAATTACACATACAACAAGACCAAACCATCACCCCCACTCGGTTATCGACCTGGAAAACAGTTGATGTTCATATCCTTGGTTGGTGGACCGCTTATACCCGACCACCATTGGAAAAAATGAAGACACCATCGCGTACACCACCATGGACCACAAAATTTTTATCTCTTGACGAAATTTATGATAGTTTTTGAGTTAGATCTGATGTATGAATAAGTTCTAATAAAAGACTAATTAATAATTGAGTAACTTATTTGTTCTTATTTATGTTTTTGGATTGGTGAAACTGGTGGAATTGAAGGCAACGTTTTGTGGTAGATTTGTTCTTATTTTGTGGTGAAACTGTTATTATGTTTCTGGATTTGTTCTTATTTATGTATTTTGGTTGGTTAGCTTGGTGAAAAGATGGCTATAATATTGAAGAAGAGAGAATTGAATAAGAGAGATAGAGGGATAATAAAATGAGAAACACACGTGTGTGGTGGGAGAAAGACCATTTTGCCCTTTTGTGTACATCATGTGTGGCAACTTAACGGCGGTTAGTGAGAATCGTTAGAAGGAGGGACCAACGGTAGATAACGTTTCTCATTTAAGGACGGATGGTGCATTTTTTTCGGTCAAAGGACGAAACTCGTCGGTCAATACAAACCACAAGGACGAACGGTGTAGTTTACTCTTAATATTATGTGTTGTTCATTCGTGTGTGTGAATATAAATACGATTAAGACTAAATACAATGAGATAATTATGTTTAATAAAAGTGAGACAACTACAATTTTCAACACTCAAATAAAATATTTCTCAACTATATATATTTTTTTTAAATAAAAGATAGACATTAAGACATTCAAAAAAATAAATATAGACTAATATTATGAGACGGAGAGAATAACGTATTGGTACAAAAAAGTAAGTTAATTAATATGATGTGAAATTATTGAATGTCTACTAGTTAGGTAGACTTGCATTCATATATATATATATATATATATATATATATCTACTAGACGAGTGCACGTGTATAGTAACGGGATTTTATAGCAACAGATCGTTTTGCGTTAAAAAAAATTTATGGGTTATAAATGAAAAATAATTAAAGTTTGAACAAATTACACGTTTGGTCCCTGTGGTTGGCCCAAAATAACAACTTTAGTCCCTAAGTCACTTTTATTACACCAGCAATACCTAATTTTGAAACTATGCACGCCTTTAGTCCCTATTTTGAGAAATAGGGACTATCCGTGTAATAAAAAAAAACTGTAAATAGCTACACGGATAGTCCCTATTTCTCAAAATAGGGACTAAAAGCGTGCATAGTTTCAAAATTAGGTATTGCTGGTGTAATAAAAGTGACTTAGGGACTAAAGTTGTTATTTTGGGCAAACCACAGGGACCAAACGTGTAATTTTTTCTTAAAGTTTGCATATTTGAGGATTAAACATAATGTTTTGAAACCAAGTTCGACCCGGGTGGTTCAACCGGTTGAACCGTTCTGGTCGAAAAACGGGTCGATTTAAACCGAGTCAACCCGACGGGTTGGGTAAAAAACGGGTCAAATTAAGCTGGGTCAACCCACCGGGTTTGAAGCGTCCCGGGTCAACCCGGTTTTCGATATGTATTAATAGTTTCTTTTGAAATATATATTTTTAACATTTCTTTTTTTAGTTTCAATTTTTCACTTTTTACATTTTTGGTTTTTCCTTTATATATAGTATAGCAGGGTACTCACGCGTTGCGGCGGCGGGTACCCTATGACGATTAACCGGAGAAATAGATCTTGATGAGACATGATTCACCGGCTTGTTTCGGTTTCAACGGGTCCTTTCTGGTTCATTTTCGGATGACTTTTATTGGTTAGCCGAACCGGTGGCGACACCGGTTCCCGGTTGAACCCGTTGGTCCGGTCCGATTTTCAAAACTATATGTATCATCAACTTGTTAGCTTGTATGAAGGTTTGTGTGTTTTATTAATGTGTATAATAACATGTGCTTTTCTTTTTATGGTCTTTTAAAAAATAACATTAATTAGTGTTTTTAATTACTGTATTTTATATTTTCGATTATATTTTAGCTTGTTTAAATTGTAAATTGTGAAAATTTTATTGTACTTTTTAGTAAAAGGTATTTTAATTGGTTGTTTTTAGTTTAGTATATATGCTTTTAATTGGTTATACAATGTGTATAAATTATTGTGTTTTTAAGTAATGGAGTGTTTTAATTAGAGTATTAATTATATCATACATTTCTCTAACCTTAGACTTTTAACATTTCATTTTTCAACGTTTGACTATTTTTCTTTTATATGCAGTATAGATAGATATGTAAAATTAATGGAAAACAGAATTAAATATATTAATTATCACCATCGTGACAGGTACAATAACCATAAACTATAACATAATGTTGAGTCATGATATAAACATATTAAACAAATACTAGCTAGTAAATTATACTGATCGAGCTTGTTGTATCTACCATTCCATTATTACGTTCACACGCGTTAAATGCCATGCATTCACACAACTTAAGGGAAGAAGAAAAAAGATACATGTTATAAAAAACGACAAAAAAAGATTTTGAATGCTTATATATAAGGACTTGTTAGCTCTAGTAAACGTAGAGCCAAGCACCAAGGAGTGAGAGTCAAGTGCTTTGCACCTAAACTAGACTTGATCACACCTTCATCGTCTTTCTTGTGAATTAGTGATACCATCGCAATATAGAGAGGAAGATGAGGCAAATTTGCTGCTCCGTTGTTTCTGCAGTTGTCTTTCGATTACTCTTTGTGTTCTTCATGCTCGAGTTTGGAGTTGGTCAGTACCATGAAGTTTTTGATCATATATATGAACTAAACTATCTTTGTTTTTTACTGCAAGCTGTTTTTTTTTAACAAATAATCACCACTTATATCACATATGTCTCTGACGAGACTTGAAGTGAGCTTACAATTGGTTGATAGGTCACTCACATATCACTGGGTCAAAGGCCATTAGTTTCAAACTGTTAATTATGTGAATATGCATCTTGGGTGCAGTTGGGGCAACACTTGGAGCAATAGCTGGAGTAATGATAGGATGGATTCACAAGACAAGGTTCATGCAAAATGCAATGATAGGAGCAGTATCAGGAGCAGCTTTGTCTTATAAGCTTACTAAAGCAACCTTTGATCATTTAATTTCTGATGATGATGATGAACTTAGCCTCGCCGTTAATCTGGTGAGTAAATATGTTGAAACTTGATTCAGTATATATAACCTTAGCAACAATAAATCCTTTTCTAACTAGTGGATTTATCGATATAATAGGTTAAGATTATATATGGACATCTGGAGATAATACTTGGTAGTGATGAACATAAAATCATGGGATTCAGTAAGGTAATTGCTGTCATATTATATAATTTCATATGTGTGATAAGTGATTTATTTTTCTTGTGATGCATCAGAAAATTTTCCGAGCATTATAAAATTCACCTTCAGCGAGAAGCTAAATTAGGGATACAACCCAATAAAGAAAAAGAAAAAAATTTGTGTACTTGTGTGTGCTAATGTTCGATCACCATATGAAATTTAATTAAGATCGCATATATAGGTTAAGTCGTTAAGTCCTTTGTTTTCTTGTTTAAACTCGCCTTTAATTTGCACAAACTAGGTTTTTGTGGTCACTAGCATTTGCCCCCTTAGAGCTTAAAGAGCTAAAGAAGGAAGGAAAACTTTTGACAGTCAACATTGTTTGGTTTTAAAAGGAATTGTCTATGATCATATATTGCAAACTCTAACCTAGCGGAGTATCAAAGGCATCCCATGAACGATAGGTATCGGTTCAAGTCAATCTAACTAAAGATATGTGTCTGAAGGTAATTAGTATTCTTGATAAAGTACACATGCGAGTGTTTCTAAATGAGGCACTACAACAATTACTCGAGGAAATCTGATATATAACATTGTATCCGCTTTGATGATTTAACTTTTACAAGTTTAAGCAAGGGTGTGCTATCACTTAGCTTTGATTTTTTTTTTTTTTTTTTTTTTTTTTTTTTCCGGTAACCATGGTTTCAAAGCTTTTGGACTAATCCACAGGGTTGTTCATGTCTTCATCTATTATTTTGAGGTTGTTACGTACCTTATGCTAATGATATGTATCACGTTTGTGCTATATGATCTGCAGGCTCCTTTTTGCAAAAGGTTATTCATTGGAATGGACGGAATCCTATATAGTTGAATGGTGATGAAGATCCTTCTTACGCATGTGTCGTTTCATAGAGACTTGTTTTATATCTTTTAAGTTTCGATTCTTCAGTAATGATAGCAATTGTCTTAATCTTTGTAATATATATAGTTGTTTTATCGTTGTAAAAAAGTAGAAAAAATGTTGAAAAACCTATTAAGGCGGGATAAAACCTTTGATGAAAGTGGAATGTATGGTATCTTGTTTTTTTTTATCGAAGTTCTGCTATTTGTAAAGATTGAATATGCTATACTTCTGCACATTAAAATTCTAAAGCCCTAGCATCACATGATAATTTAAGGATGGCAAAAAAACCCGAACCCGACGGGGAAACCCGAAACCCGAACTTATCGGAGCGGGGCGGGGCGTGCATATCGGGTTTCGGAGCGGGTTTTGGGGCCTTAACGGGGATTCTTATCGGGTTTGGGGCGGGGACGGGGCACACTATCCCCGCCCCGCCCCGCCCCGAAACATACACATATACATATAATATATCTATATACCTTGAATATTGTGCTAGTATTTATGTACTAAATATAATTCTCTAATTTTTGTTAAATTTTATCTTTGTAATATTTCAAAGTGTGCTAATATTCTAAAAAAGTTATGATTTATTCCAATGCCTAATATATTATTAATGGGTTCTCGATTCTTTAAGTTATCCGTAAAATCATATTGTTAATAGCGTAAAAATAAGAATAAACGGGGAAAGGCATGAGAATGATGGAGGATCGCGCTCAAAAAAGAAAACCCGATAAGACCCCAATGGGGAATGGGGCGGGTTTGGGGGAGCATCTCGCCCCAATGGAGCGCCCCGATAAGATCCCCAATGAGGATTGGGGCGGGTTTGGGGATGATTTTTGTTATCGGGTTTAGGGATGGAGATGGCCGCCCCGCCCCATTGCCATTCCTACATGATATTTAGTTGCGAAGTTATAACAACTCAATTTGCAAATGAGCATGCAAAGCTAAATTTTTTTAGAGAAAATCGATCATCACGATTCACGAACACCAACTAGCGATGTTATCATTCATGTTTACAATCTTAGAGCAAGGGGAGTCATGGCAGCCATGATGCCATGACAACTTATTAATTTTTTATTATGGGTCATCACTGGTAAAAAACTGGTATTCGTTACACTAAAAATATGTGACGATATGCATATAGTCACACATGTTTTTTTTTTGTGTGTCACCGAAGATCGCGCCACCGTAGGTGGCATATGGTGACATTGTTGAGTTCGTGGCCTTTTTCAATTCATTGAAAAAAGTGACCAAAACCCGAA
Organism: Chrysanthemum seticuspe; assembly: GCA_019973895.1. NCBI lineage: Eukaryota > Viridiplantae > Streptophyta > Magnoliopsida > Asterales > Asteraceae > Chrysanthemum > Chrysanthemum seticuspe. Next base: position 9,472,505 of record BPTQ01000005.1, read on the forward strand.
TATGTGTGACAAATCAACTTTAACAACCAATTAGTACTGATAGGGTTTTCTTAATTAATCCGGTTTATCGATCAATTAACTTTTGTTCGAGAAGTAGATTGTCTCTCAATCCAATATGAATACTTGTGTAAAACGGAATGATGATAGTGGCACATTATAATACTGGTGATCGAGGCCAGAATCATTTTCAATAAGAAACGAAGGAATTTTACTAAACTCTCACAAGGTGACTGACACTACTACAAAAAGAACCATCAAGACCCCCATATGGAGACCGGATACCAAAGAAACGGGTCTGAAAACGTGAAATCCACCCCTCTGAAAGTATATGGACCGGTTCTTACCAAGAAAACCGGTCTTGATTCAGGAAACAAACATAGACCGGTTATTTTTATAAAAACCGGTCTATATTAAGTAAAATGAGACCGGTTTTAGGATTTAAAACACGTCTGGATGGTCTACTTAATGGAGACCGGTTATTTTCTAAAAAACCGGTCTCGATATACATTCAAATTCTTACCGTTGGAACAGATAACAGCTGACGAATTTATACACAAAAAAACACATTCAAATCATTCTAACACACATGCTGACGAATTTATACACAAAAAAACACATTCAAATCATTCTAACACACATTCAATGCCATTTTAAAGAAACAACTACCTACTCAACTTCTTTTTAATTTTCAAACACAAATTTCATATCTCTACTATCTAAAATGGAAAAACCCTCAAGAGGAAATGTGAAAAATTGAAACTTGAAAAATTGAAACTTGAAATAGTCAAACCTCTTTTGTGCATGGAACACAGGATTACGTACACCTCTTTTGAAAAATTGAAACTTGAAATAGTCAAATCTCTTTTGAGTATTACGTACACCACATACAACACAGGATTCTTGAGATTTTGCATGAAATAGTCAAATATTTGTGCATGGAAAGTATTCTTGATATTGTGCATGGAAAGTATTTTTTGTGTTAAAACAATTGATACTACACCAATTTACACAAACTAAAAGCGGGAATTTTCAAATTTCAAAATGTAAATAAGTTTTGCCTATATAAACAACCCTCATGAGAGTTGATGCTACACGAATTTACAGAAAAAAGAAAAAAAAAAATGGAGTTGCAAAATGAAAGAAATGTTGATGATGATCTTGAGGTTAGCAATCGATTTTTTTTTTATGATCTTACGCACTTGATACTCTCTTTGTAATGTCCATTGACACATCTTGTTTGTTTTTTATTACAGCTTGATCCACCTCCCCCTCCTCCACATCATGTTCCGTTTTATAATCCGCATTTGATTAACTGGAATTGGGATGACGTCATTGTCATCTCAAGTGATGATGATGATGATGATGATGATGATGATGATGACGTCATTGTCATCTCAAGTCAACCTATCAACATTGATGACGTCATTGTCATCTCAAGTGATGATGAAGATGATGAAGATGAAGAAGAAACAAGTCAACCTATCAACATTGGTCGTAAGCGAATTTATTGTTTGGTTGATGAAGACTAAACTTTATGTTTTCAGTTTTTTTTAAAACATCTCGTTTTACAATTAAGACTTGACGATGTATTTATTTCTTTAGTTTCGTTTCCATCGTTTTCTTGTTGATCTTCGTAAAGTTGCTGTTTATTTTTCATTTTCGTCATCAGTTGTTAAGCTACAAATGCATTAACATTTAATCAAATGGGTTGGCTTGTTTTTTTTTATTAGTGGTCAAACTTATTCTGCATGCTACAAACTATGCCGTGTAATGGTAAGTATCAATTAGTTCAACAAGGTATTACATGGTAAATATTTATTATTTCATTTGGAAAGTATTACAAACTATGCCGTGTAATTTCGGTAATTAATTTCTATGAAAGTTTGGTACGTAATATATTTCTAAAGATTAAAACTAGGCTCACAAATAAAACAATATCAACATTGTTTATTATAGGAGAATATATGAATCTATAAATAGCTAAAAAAAATATATATATATATACACCCAATACAATATTACAGTATTCAAAGAGTTGAGAAACAGTGATTAGAGCTTCCAATATGAATCCGCATGAAGAAAATGTTCCACAAAATCAAGATGTCAACATGCTTTGTTATGAATTTGCAACAAATCTCACGGTATATCAACTTCGTTATTAATTATGTTTACGTCTTTGTTTTAAGTTTGTATCGATTTCTTGACTTTGATAAATAGAATAGTTCAATCTTTTTTTCTTTTTTTTATGTGTTGTTTAATCATGGTATCGTTTTATAGACAAATACAGCAACAAACACAAACTCTCCAATTGATGTTCATGTTGATGTTGAACACAAACCTAGAGCTACAACGGCTCAAATGGATCGGATATGGGTGGACTTGGTTCGTAAAGAGATCAAGTCAATGTTGGAAATAATAGATGCTGCGGAATATAGAATAGAATATGACACTAATGCTGTTGAAAGTTTGATGAAGCTTGTTCTACAAAAGATGAAGGATACTGCTGAATGGATGGAAGGCCTGGAACCAATGTTTACCTCTTAACTTTATAAGACGGATTCATAATTAGTTCTTTACATTTAAATCATCGACTATGTTTACGTTATCAATAAAGTTATGTTATTCTTAAGTCAATTTTAGTTGTAATTTTACGATCATTGTTTGAATAAAATTGCTTACTAATTTACGCAAGCTGTGTATTGTTCATGGTTCAAGACACTTTACGCAAGTTTAGTAATTAACCAAACTCATATTTGTCCATAATGTTTACCTTAAGTATAGAAAAAATAAGTATATAACGAAATATAGATTGCATTGAAATTTGCATGCGTTGAAATTTGCATGCGTTGAATTACTTAACTTTGCATTGTAGAACAAACATAAAAAGATCAACTCTTAACTACCATACCATATCTAGACAAAGTCAACTTACAACAAATATGTGAAAATATATAACGAAATATAGATTGATATACATTGATTTCGTCAACCAAACATACATTCATTTACAGCAAATATACATTCATTTACAGTGTAAATCATTTATTTTTATCAAAAATGTCTTCACTATATATGGAAAAGACCAAGAATAAACAGTGTTTACAGTGTAAATCTTTTATTTTTGTGAAAAAGACCCACTTACAGCAAATATACATTCATTTACAGTGTAAATCATTTATTTTTATGAAATATGTCTTCACTATATATGGAAAAGACCAAGAATAAACAGTGTTTACAGTGTAAATCTTTTATTTTTGTGAAAAAGACCCACTTACAGCAAATATACATTCATTTACAGTGTAAATCATTTATTTTTATGAAATATGTCTTCACTATATATGGAAAACAGTGTTTACAGTGTAAATCTTTTATTTTTGTGCATATCCCGTGCTAAACTCATCCATACCGAAACAAGTATATATAATGTCTTACCCATTGAACACATGAGAATCATTTGAAACAAATTGAAAAACATACACGTCTAGATTAATAGCAATGGAAGACATTGAAACACATTTGGTTGTTGAACCTGTTGTTCAATCAGTTGTTCAACACAATGACGCCGAGGTTTACATTGAACACCTCTTTATGTTTTTTTTCTTCTAACATATACGTTTGCTATATCATTCTAATATATTGTTTGTATTACCTGTTAGATTGAATCTCAAATACTTAGCGCTTTCAGTCCTATGGATGTTGATCAAGTTTTCAATCCTACTGTTCCCGATCTTGAGCCTGAGGTAAACACAATATATCATTTAGTTACGAGTAACAATTATTTGCAAATATAAGTTACGAGTAAGCAGTCATACGACTGCCCTTTATGATACCACTAATCCATATGAAAAAAGAAACATTCCCTTTTGTAATTGAAATCATGACATGTACGTAATTGTAGATATTATGACCGCGTGTGCCTTTAATAGGATATAGGGTCATTGATAATAATCATAATACTCCAAACAGTAATTCTTTATATTCTTTTTGCTCAAATAGAGTTACATCTTATCATAGTAAACAGCCAACATATGTAACGAAGTGCCTGTTTCAACAAAGGGCCTACTTGTTTAGCTATTTTATAAGACATGCTTCCATGCGTTAAGGATATATAGTGAAACCAAAAGCATGCTAATAATACATATCACACTTTTCTATAAAAACTCAAACAGAGAGAGAGAACCTTTGAAAGTGCAAAGAGCTGGGAGTGCATGCCATTCTGGTCACGGTTGAAATTTGGTCCAAGACGTTCCATAAGAGAAACAAAACACCAAAATGATTCTGATTCATCTTCCATAATGAACAATATCGGCGATAGGAGACCACTCATGCCCTAAACAAAGGTGTATTTATTACTGTTAGCATAATAAAAAAAATAATAATAATAATAGTCATATATGTAAATTCGTAAATATCTGAATTTTATAAATCTTGTTTATCCAAAAAATGGGCGTCAGCTTTTACATGGGACATCTCTAAAAGAATGTGCATCTTCGCCCATGAAGTAGTCAATCATGCAACACAAATAACTGGCAATGATAACTTGTTACCTGACAATAACCAAGATCAAAGTTGTAGAATGAGTAAGTCAACAAAATGTTGTGCAGAAGATTCACATTAGGATTTTCATCTCCTTCATAGAACAACACTGATCTGTCGGTCCTCACCTTGAAAATAGATAAAATTGTTGTAATTCCAATATGAAAGGTCCTTATAGCATATATGAGGAATGTTTAGTACTTATACCACATCCTTCTCGATTAGAACTTTCCTTTCTCTGGATTTTGAAAATCTCTTTGCCTGCTCCCGGGATATGCTCTGCAGGGGAAAAAACAAAGTCAGACTTACATGCTAAGTTTCTCAATAAAATAGCAAAAGGAAGGACAAGCAATAATTAATAAAATTTAGCAAGATAAAAAAAAATAATAATAAATAAAAATAAAATAAAATAAAAAATAAATAAATAAAAAAGAAAGAAAATAACCAGTTACCCATGATTTTAGAATGCCAATACTATATGACTATAAAAGCATAAAAAGTTATCCGCTATATCATACAACATGATAATAAGTTCTGAACTATTACTTATTGTTTTTTTTTTTTTTTTTGTAGAAATGGGATCCTTACTTTACCGTTGAAACTTTCAAATCCCTTACAAGCCCACACGCGTGGTACAAACTGGATCAAGTGTGTGTCTACTATGTTTGGACAGATGAGAAAGAGAACAAACTGTACTTGTTCTTGCACGACAAACATGTAAGGGTTGTAAAATACATAAGACATCATTAATTAGATCAAATATATATACTAACCTCAATATCGCACACGTCTAATATCAGGGTGAAAGGATGGCGGCCGTAGTGCCCCAAGACCTGGTGGAAGAGTATAAAAACAAAAACTTGGATAACACTTTTGTTTCTATCCACCATTTTCAAATTTACTATGTTGACCCAACAGAATATCCAAGGCACGAAAACTACAGCTTCGTGCGAAATGATGTGTTAATTGCGGTAAACAGTAAGACGACCGTCTCGGAACTTTTGTTTCCTGACCTAACCGAGTTTGTGAAGCATCCGTGGTTACCTTCAATAAGGGCTATGCTAGGTGATAAAACACCAAGGAAAATGCTGACC